>BQNB010005951.1:47897-71011 GCA_026074375.1 Tanacetum coccineum
GTGGGGTTGTCTTGATTTGTCACTTACCTGTTACGGTCATTCTCTTTGCTAAGCATTTGGTATTTGAGACGAAGTATCATCTCTTTTCATATGCTGCAGAGCCAAGTGAAGACCACGTCACGACCTGATGTCACAACTGTTAGCGGAAAATACTTTTGTTTGTCCCCAAACGCAGCAACAAAATCTGGATTCTGATTATGCAGCAAGAGTATAGGCAGGATACTGCATGGTGAGAAACAACAAGGTTAGCCGCATTAAAGGGCAGGCACCATATTACTAGTATAAATATAAAATGAGACTTGGCTGCATGAAATTCATCTTATACTAGAGTTTGACCAGGTTGATCGTTTCTAGAGACCAACCCTTTACCTCACCTGTCTGTATGAGTGATTATTCTATAATTCTATAAGGCTTTTGCTTTGAGATGCTATATTGTGAAAAGCTCGCAGTCTTAATCAGCATAACTAAAATAATTGCTGGTATCGTCAAGTGTGATCAAGTATTTAAGGGGATAGGTTATGAACGCTGTTACTTGTGCCTCTTTCAGACGCTTATGGACCATAAAAGAGTGGTACATTAGTTTCTGTAATCATAGATCCACTCTTACTAATGCTACGCAGGAAGAAGCTGCTGAGACCAGGCTTTATAGATGTTCCAGCGTAATATGGATTTTTTTTTTCTAATCCATCATCAATCAAATGCTTCAACAGTAACAAGTAAGAAGTTTTAACTGTCGTGGAAAAGAAAACGACTTATATGATACGTGTAGTAAAACAAAAAGGTTTTTTCGACCATAGAGGTTCATGACAAATGGTAACATGCCAACCAGTCAACTAGGAGTGTGGTCCATTGTATGTATGGACTTGGTTTGTAAATAATTCTAATTATCTTATTGTAAAAAAATTAAAAAAAAAAAAAAAGAAACAATATAAAAAAAAAAAAAAAAAAAAAAAAATAACAAATCTATTAAAAAAAGGAAAAAAGAAAAAAAAAAAAAAAATTAAAGAAAAAAGAAAAAAAAAAAAGAAAAAAAAAAAAAAAAAATAAAAAAAAAAATCCTGAATAAAAAAATAAAACAAATAAAAAAAAAAATAAAAAAAAAAAAAACCATTACAACAAACAAAAAATAAAAAAAAACTAAAAAAAATAAAAAAAAAAAAAAATAAAAAAAAAAAAAAAAAAAAATTACAAAAATACAAAAAAAAATAAACGACCAAAAAAAAAAAAAAAAAAAAGGAAAAAAAAAAAAAATAAAATAAAAAGAAAAAAAAAAATCAAAAAAAAAAAAAAAGAAAAAAAAAAAAAAAAAAGAATAAAAAAAAAATAAAACTCTAAAAATAAATTAAACAAGTATATGAAAAAGAAGAAAAACTTTATAAACAATAAAAAAATCTCCTTAAAAAAAGAACTTCAAAAAAAAACAAAAAAAAAGAAAAGAAAGGGAAAAAAAAAAAAAAAAAAAAAAAAAAAAAAAAAAAAAAAAAAAAAAAAAAAAATAGAAAATTTTTAATTCTTTAAAAAATAAAAAATAAAAAAAATAAAAAAAAAATAAAAAAAACTTCTAAAAAAAAATTTAAAAAAAATACTTTAATAAATAAAAAAAAAGAAAAAAAAAAAATAATAATAAAAAAAAAC
This sequence comes from Tanacetum coccineum, assembly GCA_026074375.1. Taxonomy (NCBI): domain Eukaryota; kingdom Viridiplantae; phylum Streptophyta; class Magnoliopsida; order Asterales; family Asteraceae; genus Tanacetum; species Tanacetum coccineum. The sequence goes on from BQNB010005951.1 coordinate 49,533, forward strand.
CAAAAACAAAAAAAAAAAAAAAAATATATATAGATCCTCCAATTAGTATAACGAGTATCGCAGCATTTCATTATTATGTTTCGATGATTTGTAGAGAGAGATAAGTAACTCACGAGATATAAGGGTATTTTTTTTTCTGGTGTGTCCGAACATTGGAGTTGCTGTGGTCATGACAAGCTAGCGTTGTTGTGGGGTTATCTGCACTTGTATTGGTTTTTGTTAGTGTATATATTGGTTTTGTTAATATCTACATGTTAACGTTCTCTAATTATTTATTGTGTATAAAACAAAATTAATCTACTTTTTATTTATTTATTTTGTATTGTTAGTCGAAGATTTCAAATAATTGAAGAAATTAAATATGAAAATATTATAATTCAACACTTATTAATCATTTTTATTATTAGCTGTTTTTAATTTATGGACGTTGTTTTGCGATTGTTAGAAAAAAAAAATTTGCAGGCTGGTCTCTTTTTGCAACCCGCCATAGGGCTGATTATTGAGACCATGCTGGACGGCGAGTAGCACTCAATAGAGACGAGTGCCTAAATATGTACCTTCCCTTATATGTTTCCCCAACGCATTTGTCCCTTCGTGTACCACCACGAGGGCCGTGAGGCTTTTTCTCTTGCGCAGCGTGGCGTTTTTCGGTCTGGTTTTATAGCTAAGTGATATTTTTTTTTGGGGTGTGTTAGGCTATGCAATATCATAGTCGGTTCCAAATTTATCTTTCCGGGCGCCACATCAGCATTTCTCTTCATCCCTGAGTGCGATTCCCTTAAGGAGAACTTTGTGCCACTGATTGAGACGATCCTTCATTTTTTTACATAAATTAAAAATTTCGGTAAATAATAAAAACACATTTATATGAATTTCATTAATAATAAAAAAAATAACATATTAAACATTAAAATAATCATTAGACATAATTATCTAAGAAAACATATAAACATGACACTGTAAATATTAATAACATTAATTATTCTACGCATAACTTCAAACTAATTTTTATCTAAGTTATATCGCGCCTTGATTTTCCTCTTCATTCGAAGGCTTCTCTTGTTGTATTGGGGGCTATCAGGTCGTGATCCGAATGCTAAAATTACAATTGTAGTAAGATATCTCTGTATCATTTTTCCCTTCGGCTAATTCATAAGCGTTCGAAGCTTGAATTTCTTAGTTTCTCTCTCTTACTAAGTTTGTGCAATTTCTCGAGCCGCCTGGCTCCAGGATCACTTAACTCTCGATTCTTCAGAACTCTATATAGGATGTTGTTCATGTCCATCTTTCCCCATTTTGTTTGGATTGCATTTGTTGTAGAACTTGTCGGACTACTCATATATAAACAAATGAAGATATATCCCCGCACGTGAAGAACCAGCATGCTTTCTTCGTGCGTCACTCTTTGCTTGTGTCATGACCCATTGGGAGTCAGATTTGATGTCTCTTCAAAGCTCCCTCATCTCGCTTCTCGTTTCAAATTAAGACCACAGATTGCTGAGCCCCGAAGTGTTTCAAATAATCCTTTGGACTTTTTTTCGCCCCTTGACTTTGGTAAAAAATTAGGCATCTCAACATTTTTCCTAACCTAGGTGATCTTTCAATATGTTCTATATTAACAATGTCCAACGTAAAATCATCTCGTACATATTTTGTATCTACACAGAAACTTTTCTTGGTACACATGAGGTCAATTTGTTCCACTTCGTTGATTTCTGCTTCAATATTTTGTGATGGCGCAAAAAGCACAATTCTAGGGCGTATCTCACCTTTTTTTCAATTTGTCCATAAAAACGACTAGAGCATAACATCATTGTTTGAACCAGGTTTTCATTCTGGCAAGTAAGGTACCCTAATAACTAGTTCCCACAAAATCCCTTAGCCTTCATATATTTCTGAAATAATATTTTCTGAAACATTCGGCCCCAAACCATGGCACATAAGCCATCTCTTCCCTCATGTCCTTTCTTTTGTCGTCTCCTTGACCTCCTTGGGCTACATCCTTCTTCGGCTTGGCTGCAGTGTCCCAGAGGGCCTTCTTAGGTTTGAAGGGTTGTCACCTCTTGCGACAGGAGAGTGTCTTCGTCGTCGGATGAAATGGAACTGAACCCATGCGACCTGGGGCCTGTGCTGTTTCATTGTTCTGTTCTGTTTTTTTTTCTCTTTTGCTTGCTTCCTGCTCCTTGCTTTTTGTTGTTTTGCTGGTTTCTCGTTGTTTTTTCTGCTTTGCTTGTCTCTGTGTTGCTTTGAGTGCTCTTGTCTCATGTCTGTTTGCTCGTGTGCCTCCATGTTTGTGTTGCTGCGCTTTTTCGTGTTTTATCTTGCTTGTTTTTTGTGGCTTGTGTCTTCCTTTGTGTTCTGTTGCCTTTTTTCTCCGCTGTTCTTTTTGAATGCTGACCTTTACTTCTGTGATCTTGTGTGAGACTTTCTTGTGACTGCTTTTGTTAGTCTCGCTGCTTTATTGTCTTGCCTTTGTCTCTGTGTTGTGTGTTTTTTGTTGTTGTTTTTATTTCTATCGCTCAGTCTCTTTTGTTTTTCCTCTTGTTGTTTTTGAATCCTTTGCTTTCTGTTGCTGCCTGTGGTTTTGCATGTTCTCTTTTGTTCCTTATTCTTTTCTCGTTTTTCTTTGTCTGCCTTCACTTTGCCTTTGTGACTTGCTGATATGATGCTGCCCCTTGATTATGATCTGTTATGAATTGTTCTTACTGTTTGTTGGCACTTCGCCTTTATTTTCCTCTTTCGCTTGTAGTTTTTGTTGTCTGTTGTGTGTCTTGTTTCCTTGTGCATTGTCACATTGTTCTGTGCTTTTGATTTCTGATGTCTTGCCTTTTCCGCTTATATTGTTGGTCTTGATGCTCGCTGCTTGGTGAGTTGGCAATCCTGTTTTTGTGTTTTGTTTGTTCTCTGTCTCTATTGCTACGTTGATGATCTGACTTGTTCTTGTTATCTTATTTCTGTTTGATGCTCTCTGTGCTTGCCTCTTTGCCTTGTCTGTGCTCTTTTGTTCCTCCTGTTGAATGCATGTCTACTGTGCCCTCATCTTGTGTTGCTCTTTGTGTTTCTTGCGCGTTCTAGAATACTTGTGTACTTCTTTGTTTCCATTCGACTTGTTGTTGTCCTTGTTCCTTGGCTTGTTTGCTCTTCCGCTTTTTTAGATCGCACGCGCCCTCTCTGATTCTTGATTTGATAACTTGCTTGTGTTCTGCTGCTTCTTTTTGTGTGCTTGCTGTTTGTTATCTGATCTTTTTCTTGTAGACTGTGAGGTCTGTGCTCTCTTCTTTCTGCCTGTGTGCCATGATCTGCTTGTTCGGCTATGTGGGTGTTGCTGCCTTGTTTGCTGTGTTGATGTGTTTGGATCTTCTTTTCTTTGATTTCTGCTTGGTGCTGCCTTACTGATCTGATATACTGCCCGCTCTCAATTTGGAAGGCCGACCTTGTTTCTTCTGATGATCGTTTGGTGATGGTAGAGTTTTTGCGCCTCACGTTGATGAGTAGGGGCTTTCTATTTCTCTTCGACTCGCGGAGATCGGTGATTTCGCTGTCCTTCGTTGTTTGCCCTTCGATAATGGTTTTTGGTTTCTGTGATTTCTTGACTCTTTTTTTTGTGAATGTACTTATTTTGCCTTTCTTCGCTTATGATCTCTGTTGCACTTCTGTTTGATCCTGTTGGCTTTGAAGTACCTTGACACGTTCATCCATTAATCTCTTCTATGCGCGCTCTGTGTGTCTATTTGCTCGCGCCTGTGCTTGATCTGTTTTTGAACTCTGCATGAGTTCTCGCGTGGTATAAGGTGTTTGTAGTGTGAGGGTGTCTGTTTTGCTTGCTGTGTGGATATTGGATGCTTGCGCTTGTTTGTTAGTTGTCTTCTGCCACTCCTTGTGTGTGTCGTTCTTTCTATGTGTGAACTCGCGCTTCAGGGAGGAATTACTGTGGTTCTTGATATCTTTGGTTCTCTCACGCTGGTGTGGTTTGGATTTGCTTAGTTTGAACGCTGTGACTTCAGTTTTTGTTGCCGCTCTCGATCTTTTCTATCTGGCAAATGTGCATTCTCTCCGCTCGCATTTGCCTTACACATCTAGTGGCTTCTCTGTCCAGAGTGATAGTGCCTCGCTCGGTGTTGGGCTCCGGTTTATAAAGCTTGTTCGGTGTTCAGTCGCTCATGTTGTAGGTTCTTGGGCGATGTTCTGTGTCTGCGAGCGAGCTTATTTGACTACCTCGCTCTGAATACAGTGCAGGGTTATTCTTCTGTGTTCTTGTTTGGCGCTTCGGTGGTGTGTGTTGGTTTGTAGGTTTCGGTGCCGCGACGCGCTTGTCTCTGTGGGGGCATGACATTGTGCTCTGAATCTTGTTTTTTTTTTAGTGCTGTTTCCTTGCTCTTTGTGTGATGTGCTTTGTCTGATTGCTTTGCTCTGTCTTGTGTTGACTGTGTTTGTTGCCCTGACTTTTTTGTGTGACTTTTTGTTTGTTGTGCTTCTCTCTCGACTTTGCTTCTCCTGTGTTTTGCTCCCTTGGATTTGCTACTCTGTGATCTGACATCTGGCTTTGCATGATCCTTTGCTGGTGCTGTGGTTTGACTGCTTTGATTCTTTTTTTCTTTTTGTCGCTTTTTGCCTGTATAAAACAAATATTAAATCTACTTTTATTTATTTATTTTGTATCTGTTAGTCGAAGATTTCAAAAATGAAGAATTAAATAAGAAAAATTACTAATTCAACACTTCATCTAATCAAATATATTAGCTTTTTAAATTGCACGGTGCATTTGTTAAAAAAAAAAAATTTGCACGGTGCAACCCGCCATAGGGCGATTTTGAGACCAGCGACGGCGTCAAACAGTGCCAAAATGTACCCCTTCCCAACGCCATTTGTCCCTTCGTTGTACCACCCACGAGGGCCGTTAGGCTTTTTCTCTTGCGCTCGTGGGTTTTTCTCTTTTTCTAGTAAGTGATATATTTTTGGGGTGTGTTAGGCTATGCACTATCATAGTCGGTCCCAACCTGTACTTTCCGGCGCCACATCAGCTTTCTCTCTCCGGCGACCTACAGGCGACTTTTTGCCACTATGAGACGACCTTCATTTTTTTAACATCAAATTAAAATTTCATTAAATAATAAAAAAACATTATATAAATTTCATTAATAATAAAAACATTACATAATAAACTAAAAAAACAATACATAATTATTAAGAAAACATAAAAACATGACACTAAAATTAAAACATAATTATTCAGATAACTTAAACTAATAATCTAAGTTATATCGCGCCTTGATTTCCATCTTCATCTCGAGCAGCTTCTCTTGTTGTATTGGGGGCAAGGTCGTGTCGATTGCTAAATTATAGAATAAGATATCTCTGTCTCATTTTTCCCTTTCGGCTAATTCAAGCGTTCGACGCTGAATTTCTAGTTTCTCCCTTTTCAGTTGTGCAATTTCTCGAGCCTCGGCCTCCCGGATACTTAACTCTCGATTCTTCAACTCTATATAGGACTGTTGTTCCTTGTCCTTCTTTCCCCATTTTTTTTTGTTTCATGTTGTAGAACTTGTCGACTACCAAATAAACAAATGAAGAAACTCCCCCACGAGAAGAACCAGCTGCTTTCTTCTTGGCCTTTGCTTGGTCATGACCCATTGGTCAGAATTCTTGAGTCTCTTCCACAGCCTCATCTGCTTCCTCGTTCAAATTAAGACCACCAGATGCTGACCCCGAAGTGGTTTCAAAAATCTTGGACTTTTTTCGCCCCTGACTTTGGTAAAAATTAGGCATCTCAACATTTTTCCAACCTAGGTGATCTTTCAATATGTTATAACAATGCTCCAACGTAAAATCATCCTTGTACATCATTTTGTATTCTACACAAACTTTTTGGTACACATCGAGGTCATTTGTACCACTTTCGTGATTCGCTTCAATATTTTTGATGATGGCGCAAAAAGCACCAATTCTAGGGCGAACCCTATTTTTCCATTTGCTAACGATCGAGTCATAACCTCTTGTTGAACCAGTTTCATTTTCAAAGTACCTATAAAGTTCCAATATCCCTTGCTTCATACTATTTCCTGAAATACTATTTTCTGAAACATCGCACCAACCATGGCACAAAGCCATCTCTTCCTCCACTGTCCATTCTTTTGGCGTCTCCTTGACCTCCTTGGGCTCATCCTTCTTGGCCTTTGCTGCACGTCTCGAGGGCTTCTTAGGTTTGACGGGTGACACCTCTTCGACAGGAGAGTCGTCTTCGTCGTCGTGAAATGGAACTGAACCCAGCCGAACCGGGCGCTGAACCCTGGCCCGAACCATGACCTATAGAATAATCTTGGCTATAGTTATATTCTTGACTAAACATTAAATCCTCAAAATTCATATCAAAATTGGTAGGATTAATCGGAGAATATGGTTGATTTGGTAGGGAAGACGTCGATGATTCCATAGTAGGACGATACAATGTAAAAAGCATTTTGGTTGTTATACGGAGGATTGAAACGACGATTTTGATAAAACATGTTATTATTTGGTGGTGGTTGTGGCAATTGTGTATTATATTCAAAAGTAGGAGATCGAAAACGGATGGGTGGTGAAAGACCGGATAATTGAAAATTCGGATCCGATGTTAAATGCGGAGCACTTGGTTGAAGTCGGGAATTTGGAGTTTTTGATTTGGGAGTTTTCTTATTCTTGTTAAACATGGTGAGTTTTTGAATTGAGATAAGTTTTTGAATTGTTGTTTGAATGTGTGATAAAAATGATGAAATGAGTGGGTATTTATAGTGTTAAATTATTTAAATTTTAAAAATTAAAAAGTTTTTTTTATATTTTAAATCAACTTTTGGCAGATTTTTTGTAACATTTTCTGCACATGACAACGGTCGTCCCTGCGACGTAAATTGAATTCGGTCTCCGGCGACCGACTAGTCGCTACGGGGTCGACCGACGACGACCCGTAGTGACTAGCCTTATGAGAATCACATGCACCAACAATTATATATTAGAATAATGTTTTATTTATTGTGATGTTATTAGATATATGGTTGGAGCGACTAGCGGTTTTAATATAATGTTTGTTTGGCCATGAGCAACTAGCGGTTGAATCGTATGTAACCGGTCTATACGTTTCATCAATAAGCATTTAGACCTAACCGCTAGCGTTTTGGCTCTCAAATTACATATATGCCCCTTCTATTTATTTAAAGAGTTTTTATTTAATATATATACGTCGTTTTACGTCATTTTACACTTTATAATTACAGGCTTACAACTATACGTTACTAAACATTTTTATTTAACAAACAACTGCTAGTGCTACTGTTTACCGCTTCTGCTACTGCTTAATGCTACTCGCCAAATTAGAAAAGAAAAAAAACTATTTTTCTTTAGAACATAATTGCAAAAATCTTCCTTGTGGTTTGGCTAAATTGCACGTTTCGTCCGCATAGTTTGGAAAGTGCAGGCGGCGTCCTTGTGGGGAAACTTAAAATCCGTTTTGGTCATTAGTCAAAATGAAATGACTAAAATACCCCTCTACTATCTCTTTTTGTATTTTTCCTTTGATTTCTAATATTAAAATGCATCATCTTCGTTATTTTGTCTTCCATATTCATAAACACGCCCTTGTTTTCGAGATTTATAAAAACACACGCATAAACCTTTTTTAACAAATTAGTTTATCCATCATAGGGTAATTTATTGATATAACACACGCATAAACCTGTTTTATGTTAGTGTAACTTTATGTTTTTAATATAATTTTACTGTTTCATGTGCTTTTTGTTTATGATAAATTGCTTATTATAGTGTAATATTGCTTATTATAGTGTAATTTATTGATTAGTTGTTCATTATAGTTTAATATTGCTTATTATTTAAGCTATTAGTTTAAACGGTTTTAAACATATTGATTTTGCTTTAAATAGATAGTTATATAGTGTGATTTTTGCTTATTATTTAAATTGTGACTGGATTTTATGTTTTTCAGTTTGCTATGTGTAGTATCACTTGTGATTTTTTGTTAATAATATGATTTTGCTTATTAGTTAAGTTGCTAGTTTTATTTTTTTGATTGAACTGAATTGGATTGCTTTTTGTTTTTTGAACTGCATATGTGTAATATTACTTGTGATATTTGTGTTATTTGATAAGCTTTGATGTTTATTGGTTAAAATTTTATTACGTGTCATGTATTGTATCACTTGTGATATTCCATTGTTAAAGTTGTGGTGATATCATATAGCATGTGTGTTTTATCACCTTTGTTTACAGCTTATAATAGTTTGAAAACACCTAAATCATTTAATCATCATGAGTTTATTGACACTTCTAACGAATCAGTTTATTGGGTTCCTAGAGTTTATGTTAGTGTTTTTTCAGTATTAGGGACTATTTATGATAATATTGAGGAATGCATTAGTATGTATAGGAAATACACTTCAACGGCAGGTTTTGATGTTAGATTATCTAGTCAGAAACGATTAAGGTGGTTTTGTGAAACAGAAGTATTTAGTGTGTAATAGGGAAGGGTGTTTGAAGAAAGTTTGCTTGAATACTTTAGATCCTAAGAATGATTATAGACAAGTAAGGACTTCAAACTTTAGAATCTGTGGTTGTAAAGCACGTGTTGTTGTTGATTTGGTTCCTGGTACAACAAAGTGCACGCTGACTATTTTTGATGTGGAACACAATCACGAGCTTGATAGGATTGAGTATAAGCATTTGTCGAAAGCTGAGAGGAAGTTAAGTTACACCGAGCATTTGTTTATTATCAAAGATGTGAATGCAAACATTGGTGTTGTTAGAGCGCATAATTTGTATACCGGGTTAAAAGGGTCGTCCTCACTGGTTCATGGTACTCAAACTGAGTTTAAGAACTTCACCCGTGGTGTAAAATGTTTCAGATAGCGATGCTCAGATACTTATTACTCGGATGGAAGAGAGGCAACAGTATACAAAAGACTTTTCTTTTGGCTATTTTGTTGAGGATGTCGAGCTGTGCGGACTGTTTGGGCTGATGAAGTTGCAAAGTGTAACTACAAAGAGTTTGGTGATATTGTATCGTTTGATGTGACATACAAAACAAACAAGTATGCTTTTTTGAGATTTAAAATCACCTAAGGGCGTGTTTGGTTGGGGAAATTTAGAGAAAATTAGGGGAAATTGAAATTAAAATGCCCTCTTTATTGTGTTTGGTTGACTATTATAGCGATTTTAAGTAAAACAAATAGTCTTATTTAGAGCAATTTTAATACTCCTCCCTATGTGGGGAATTATAAATTCTGAGAACTCAAGGTTCAAATTTGACATATATACCCTCCAAATAAAGTTACTTTACATTTGCTCACAAAATGACAAAAACTCATCTCCATTATTTCTTTCATCAGCGAGTTCTTCAATCTTCAATCTTAATCTCCATTATTACTTTACTTTTATATCACAATTAATTCTACAAATAATTGCTACTACAAGTAATCTTTTATTTTTAGTTTCTATTTAATGTATAAATTATGTTTGTTGGATTCCTGCAATTGTATCACATGATCGGGTTGTGAAACATAAATTTGGAGTTTGAAAAGACTACAATAGTCACATTATCACTTTAATCACAAGAGCTCCATTTCAGTTTCATATTTGCAACTCAGCCACACTTTTTACCAATTAAAAATGGTCATGGAGATTAATGAGATATTTGTGATTCGTATGTTTTTGTGATAAAGGGTGATTTGGTCATTTACTTGTAATATTATTCTTATGAAATTTCCCAACCAAACATGAGCATAATTTTAAATTTTTGAATTTTAAATCTGTATTATTTAAAATTCTAGGAGATATAAAATTCTAGCACTTAAATTTTGCGAACCAAACGCCCCATAAGATATTTTCATTGCTTTTTGTATACTTTTGCATATGTTTTATCACTTGTGATTTTTCTAATAATTTTATAACTTTCAGATACAAGATGGTTTTTGTGCCTTTCATTGTTATAGACAATCATAGGAGATGTGTTACTGTTGGTTCAGGGCTTCTGAAGAAAGAAATAGCAGAAGCTTATGGATGGTTACTCAGAGCGTTCAGGAAAGCTTTTGTTCGTGCACCTAATATAGTTGTGACTGATCAAGATGGAGCGATGCGACTGGCTATTGCTGTTGAGTTCCTTGAATATAAACATAGGTTTTGTTGTGGCATATCATGCAGAAGATCCCATCCAAGGTAGTTGTTTTGAAACTATAACTTTATTGGTCATGTAACTCGTCATTTTCAAAATAAAGTCAATTTTAGGAATGTGAACGTGGTTAAGTGTCTGCAATTCAGTTTTCTTCCAGTTTTAGAAATGATTTCTAAATCCTGTGAATAATGATGTTCAAAAAAAGATATAAAAAAAGAGTAATGCGGACAACAACCCTAAGATTTGTTATTAACAACAATTTATTCAAAAAAAGTTGCTAATATTATACCAACTAATTCCTCATTTCTCGCTTAAACGACTCATGAAAGAAGTACGTTGTATTTGAGTTTGAGAAAATCAAATAAGTTGTTGGTGATTAATCATGATTTTGTTTAGGCATAGTATATATTCTAAGCTTGATTTTCGAAAATCATTTGTTAACAACAACGTTAAAAGATGTTGTTGGCAAAACTTAAAAGAAAAATCATGTATTACTAACACTTAGGGTGTGTTTGTTTTTGCCAAAAACATTTGAACCATGTCAGACGTCTCACAAGTCAGACGCGGTCAGACATTTTTGTTGTTTTTTTCCAAGTGTCAGACGCGGGTAGATAGTGAACATATTACTGGATCAAACTTGGTGATTAGGTCTTAATCCATTTTAACCTTGTAAAATATTAAAGTCGTTTTCCACCTCCAAATCCTTTAAACCCACAACACCCTTCACCTTTATCAAGATCTAAAGCCGAAACTATAACCTTTGCCCTTTTTGTGTTTTAAATATTTCATTAATAGTCCTTTGACTATTTGACTTTGGTCAGTTTATTCAGATTTTGTACCGTGTTGATGGTGATGATTTTTGTGAGAATTATGACGAATTAAGGTTTATTGTGATTAATAATCCCTTTTGGAAGGTATTATTATGTTATTTGTATTCCGGGTGGTTTGACCTGTGAATTTTAAAAAATGCTGAAAAACGAGTCTGACGCGTCCGTTAATGTCCAAATGAGTTTTGAAGGGTGTAAAGTGAAAATATGTCGTGTGAATACTCTAGGTTAATGGAAAAGTATTTTTAAAGTGAATAAAAATGCTAATTAACTTTGGGGAAAATTTTACGGTTGAGTTTTACGAGTATTTAAGTGATTTCGACACGAAAAGAAAGACCCGACACCCCATAGGATGCTAGTCGGTCAAGAAGTCAATGGAGGGAGCAAGATGACTTAATTTTAGCTTATGTGTCCAGAATTGATACATAAAGATGCCTTACACTCCCCATTATCCCATAATCCTCATCATTTTTCATTTCAAAAAAAACACACACACCTTGGTGTGTGCTTGTGGTTTGTCCGCCCTTCACCAACAACAAAAACCCATAAATTTTCCAACTTTGATCGAGAACGTGATATTCCGGGTTGATACGAGTGTTTGGGTATTCATTTAAACAACGTTTGAGTTGTCCGGTTCGTGTCGAAATATACATTTTTGAAGATATTCTTGTAAGTTTCCAAATTTAAATTTCGTTTGTCCTTTTGGGTTTATTTTGATGCATAGGTGTTAGTTGTACAAGTTTATCGTTGTGAAAATCGATTTTTAGAAACGAAACGAAAGAAAAGGGTGTGTTTGGTTCGTGTAATAAAAGAAAGAAAAAGAGGATTTTTTTAGTTTTGATGTTGTGGTCGTGATGGTTGAATAATATATGTTGCTAAATAGCTTATTTTTTATAAGCAGCTTGTATGGCTTATTCGGGCTTATTTTTAAGCTATTTCTTAGTTTATTTGGGCTTATATGCCACGTATAGTTTCCCAAAATCACTAGGAAAGTGATTTTGATTATTTTTGTGTTATGGCGCATGTTGTGGATTATTTTTAAGGCTTATGGTAGTAACCAAATGCGATACGTAGCTTATTAGCTTATTTTCAAGCTTAATATACGTATTTTTGAGCTATTGGACTCACGGCCCAATAAGTCCATTTAAGCCGCGGCTTAATGGAGGGGCTTATTGTGGTCCGGATTATTTTCTACATATTAGTATGAGCTTATATATATAAATGGACCTTAGTTTTGGACTTGGATAGTATTTTGGACTTATAAATGTCCTAATGGACCCTTGTTGGGCCCTAAGGCCCAATAAGCAATATTTAGTCGTTATGCGAGTTTTGTCGGACTTTTGAAAGTGAAAATGTATTTACGAAGTGATATTGAACGATATTTTGGGGAAATGTTTTAGTAAACGTTAAAGATTGAGATTTTGGAATTTTGTCGAAAAGTGTCGAATTTGTGAAAATTGTTAAAAATGAGGTTTGAAACCTTGGAAAACGTTGTATAAACGTACGGGTCATGTCGAAATTTCGTAAAAAGTTTATACTTAGAAATTTTCCTAAAAACATGATTTTTGATTTTAAATAATAAAATATTATTTAATTATTTTATTTATTTAATAAATTCACTAAAAGACGAAAAATATAATTTTTCTCGAAACTTCTCTAATGTGTTTATTATGAGTAAACGTTTCATTTTTAACCGTATTATGATTATTTTGAAGTGACTAAGGTTTACGAATGGGACTTGTCGAAAATATATTTTTAATTATTATTATAAATATTTATTTATATTACTTATCTATTTTCTCTAAATAGTATAAGTATGTATTATCGGGGAATGAGATTGATATGATTGTGGAAATATGTCGTCAACCATCACACCACTAAATTGTTTTGGGTAATTGTACAACGCGTTTAAACTCTATGCATCAAACGTGAAGATTGTTTGGAATTGGATGATTAAATTGGGACATTAACTGGACTAGGTCGTGTGCGGGCGTCGTTGCATTTGCTTGTGTGATTGAGATTTGGTTGCTAAAGACTTGCTTGAGGTGAGTTCTCGTAGCCCCACTTTTTACTGGTTTTTCCGTTGGGGGAAAATGATACTCAAATGTGTTTTTGAATATGTTTTGGAATTGAACTTATGTGAGTTATGTGGGTTAGGTTTTGTTTTTGGGACAAAGTATGTGCTTATGACTGTTATTTGTGAATATTATGCATGATTATTGGATCGGATGGGTACGCCTACCCAGTGTTGTGAGATTATTGGATCAAATGGGTACGCCTACCCATTATTTGTGTGATTATTGGAGCAGATGGGTACGCCTACCCAAGTTTGTGTGAGCTCCTGCCCTAATATTAGTACTCCAGCTGGTAGGTCCTTTAGGTGCGTAAGTGACATATTGTGATTGACTAGCGGGGATGCTATGTCTTGGATTGTTAGCATATATTCACTGTCATATAGCACTATTGTCCACTATTTGAAATTATTGGCACAACTCTTTGGGTTTAAGTCAAACCTACGAGCTCACCAACATTATGTTGCGTTTTTTCGAGTTTCATTTTCCGGTTGTGAAGTGTAAGAAGAGTTAGTTTTTTGGTGATTGTGATAGTCAGACTGAGGAGTTATCCGTGTGGAATGTTCGTTTTTTTTTTTTTTGAAGTCTTGCTTGCTTGTTGTTTGATTCTAGTATTTGGATGTTTTGGATTAAGCTTGGATTATGGTCCCCTGTGTGGGCATATGAATAGTTGTAAGGGATTGTAGATTTTAGTTGCGATATTTTGGGACATCACTCGAGGTTGTTCGAGGTTGATGGGTCTTATAGCACTTTAGATGTTTTATGCATGTAGTTTTCTCTATTTGTATCTTGTGTTATGATTGATCATTATGTTGCATTCCGGGTTTCCGCCCTTTGTCAGGGTTCCACTCTTTTGTGACAGGTTTGGTAATCAGAGCTTTAAGGTTATAGAGATCTAGGTGGTTGGGCCTTGGACTATGTGTGCCGGTTGTCTGCTTTTGTGTTGCTTTTGGTGTGTCGGGTTTTAGTTGCTTTAGTTATGTCAGTCATTTGAAATGTGTGAGCTAAAATTGAAGATGACTGGGAAAGGCATGCAAATATAAGTCGTTGGCCAACTTAATTATAAGCGTATCACAACACACTCATATTAGTAATGTTTTTCACACAAATCGACGTTGACACGTTGGGTGGTGTTTTGTGTATATTGGTATTATATAGTAAGATATTCTCCTTATATATATATTAGTCTTCCCACCTTACATAACGTTGCCATTTTCTCCTCGTATAGATAATGCTCCAGAATGAAGGACCCGAAGTGCTGGGCCGGTCCTGCATGTCGAGAATCACTAGGAGGGTGGAGAAACGGGTGTATGGGGTTGGTAGAGGTGGAAGGGGTGAAGGACCTAGGGAAGGTATGATGAGCGTCGTTGATGAATTTAAATGGTCAAGAAATTACCAAGGTATGCGGAGTCTAATGGGGGATTGTAGAGGGGATGTCAATAGGATGTAGGTGGAGCCAATGGTGGGAGCACCCGATCTTCTCAATGATCAATTGACCAACATTTCAGGAACCTCTTACCCACCATGTTGCGTCAGGTTAGTAAACCGAGAAAAGTTGGAATCAAATGGTAATGTGGTTAATGAGAAGAAACATTGCAGGAGAAAGTTGGGAAGGTGATAGAAAATAGCAACCGGGTGGTTGTTCATATAAGGAGTTTCCTTAGATTGTAACCCTAAGGAATATGATGGTAAGGGATGGTGTGTAGTTTCTCACTTGTTGGATAAGAAAATGTGAGTTTGTGCATGATATGAGAGGTTGTAGTATCGGACCAAAAAGTGAAATGCACAGTTGTTTATTTGTGGGTAAGGTTTTTATGTGGCTGGAACTCTTAGGATCCGTCACATAAGCCGGGATGTTTCTGTTAGTCTAGTATGTCATGGATATGACTTTAGTTTATGATGATAAGAGTTTTGTCCTAGTCAAGAGATGGCAAAAGTTAGATCTGAGTTGTCGGAATCACGCCATGGTCGGGGGCTGGCCCATGCTACATAGACTGATAGGTTTCATGAGTTCCGCTAGGTTGTTCCATGTTGGTAACTCCTGAGAGTAGGGATGATTGAGAGTTGTATGTGTTGGACTTGGCTCCATAAATCCGTGGGATGGTGTAGCACGGAGAAAAGACCTATTCAGAAGGCTATGCAGATTTCTGGTGCACTGACCGATGAGGCTGTTAGGAATGGATCAATTAAGAAGGTTGAGAAAAGAGGAAATGTATGGGAACCTAGCAAGGATAAGAATGGTAAGGATGATAATATAAGGACTAGGACTGGGAATGCTTTTGCTACTACTGTAAACCCTATAGGAAGAGAGAATACAGGTACTTGACCCAAGTGTACCACCTGCAACTCCTACCATGCACCCGGAGGGCCGTGTCGCATATGCTTCAACTGTAATCGCCTGAGTCATTTTGCAAGGGATTGTAGAAGTGTGCCGAGGAATGTAAATCATGTCAATGCTAGAAACCCAACTTTTAGGGCATGTTATGAGTGCGGTAGTACCGACAATGTCAGGTCAGCTTGCTCTAGGTGGAATAGAGCACAAGGACCGTAAGAAAATCACCCAAATCAAGTTGCTGCTAATAACGGGGGTCAATGTCGTAGAAACCAAGGGAACCAGGCTAGGGGTAGGGCATTCATGTTGGGAGCAAAGGAAGCTTGCCAGGATCTGAACGTTGTGACGGGTACATTTACTTTGAACAATCACTTTGCCACTACCTTATTTGACTCTGGTGCTGATTATAGTTTTGTTTCCACTACTTTCGTACCTCTGTTAGGCTTAGAGCCCAACAATTTAGGTTTCAAGTATGAGATTGAGATAGCTAGCGGGCATCTAGTAGAGATTGATAAGGTTATTAAGGGTTGTAAACTGGAAATCGAGGGTCATGCCTTTAACATCGACTTGATACCTTTTGGACATGGGAGTTTTGATGTGATTATAGGTATGGACTGGTTGTCTAATTATAAGGCTGAAAAAGTTTGTTATGAGAAGGCAGTGAGGATACCACTACCGGATGGCAAGGTGCTTAGAGTATTAAGAGAGAGACCGGAAGAGAAAGTGAGACTTTTGATGAGTGCTATGGCTAGTGATAAGAAACAAGAAGAGATTGTCGTGGTTAGAGATTTTCCTGAGGTATTCTCAGATGACCTATCTGGATTACCGCCTATTCAGAAAAATTAAGTTTCGGATTAAGTTAACCCCTGGAGCAACACCGGTAGCAAAGTCTCCTTATCGTTTGGCACCTTCTGAATTGGAGGAGTTGTCAGGACAACTCAAGGAACTCCAAGACAAAGGTTTCATTAGACCAAGTTCATCGCCTTGGGGAGCGTCGGTATTGTTCATGAAGAAATAGGATGGTTCTTTTAGGATGTGCATTGATTATAGAGTATTGAATAAGTTACCGTTAAGAATCGTGATCCACTTCCTAGAATTGATGATCTATTTAACCAACTGCAAGGGTCGCAGTTTTTCTCGAAGATAGATCTTAGGTCTGGATACCATCAGCTGAGAGTGCATGAGGATGACATTCCAAAGACAGCGTTTAGAACTCGTTATGGACATTTCAAGTTCACTGTAATGCCCTTTGGTCTGACTAATGCACCAACGATATTTATAGATTTGATGAATAGAGTTTGTAGGCCTTATCTTGATAAGTTTGTGATAGTGTTTATAGACGATATCTTAATCTACTCTAAGACTCAAGAGGAGCATGTAGAACACTTAAGGTTAGTCTTGGAATTTCTCAAAAAGGAGAAACTGTATGCTATGTTTTTTAAGTGTGAATTTTGGCTAAGAGAAGTGCAGTTTCTTAGGCATGTGATAAATGGTAATGGGATTCATGTAGACCCTAGTAAGATTGAAGCTGTTAAGAATTAGAAAGCCCCTAAAACTCCGACTGAGGTTCGTTCATTCTTAGGTTTGGTTGGATATTACCGTAGGTTCATTGAGGACTTTTCTAAGATAGCTAAGTCTCTTACTATCTTGACTTAGAAGTATAAGACTTTCGATTGGGGTGAGGAACAAGAATATCAAACCTTGAAGGATAAGTTGTATAATGCGCCTGTTCTAGCTCTCCTTGATGGACCGGAATACTTTTTGGTATATTGTGATGCGTCCTGGATAGGACTAGGCTATGTGTTAATGCAAAGAGGTAAAGTGATAGCCTATGCGTCTAGGCAGTTGAAAATTCATGAGAAGAATTATACTACCCATGATTTAGAGTTGGTGCAGTCGTGTTTGCACTTAAGATCTGGAGACATTATATGTATGGGACGAAGAGTGTCATCTATACGGATCATACGAGTCTTCAACATATCTTTAGTCAGAAAGAGTTGAATATGCGACAACGTCATTGGATAGAGTTGTTTAGTGATTATGACTGTGAAATTCGCTACCATCCTGGTAAGGCGAATGTGGTGGCGGATGCCCTAAGTAGGAAGGAACGAGTAAAGCCTAAGAGAGTTAGAGCTATGAATATGACCCTTCAGTCGAGTATCAAGGATATGATACTGACGGCTCAGAAAGAGGCTATTGATGAGTTTGCAGGATTGCAGAAAGGTTTAGATAAGATGATAGAACAGAGAAGTGATGAAACCATGTACTACCTAGATCGAATATGGGTACCTTTGAAGGGTGAGGTGAGAACCCTGATAATGGATAAAGCCTATAAGTCAAAGTACTATGTACACCCAGGAGCTGATAAGATGTATTATGATTTGAGAGATAGGTATTGGTGGCCTATAATGAAAAAGGATATAGCTGAGTATGTTAGTAAGTGTTTGACTTGTTTGAAGGTTAAGGCTGAGCATCAAAGGCCATCTGACTTGCTCCAGTAACCTGAGATTCTCGTATAGAAATAGGAAGGGATAGCTATGGATTTTGTGACTAAGTTGCCTAGGACTAGTAGTGGGTATGACACAATCTGGGTCATTGTGGACCGATTGACTAAGTCTGCTCATTTTCTACCTATGCGTGAGGATTATAAGATGGAAAGGTTAGCTAGATTGTATTTGAATGAGATAGTTGCTATACATGGTGTGCCGATCTCGATTATATCGGATCGTGGTAGTCGTTTCACATCAAGGTTTTGGCAATCAATGCAATAGGCATCAGGGACTTGTTTAGACATGAGTACGGCTTATCACCCTCAGACCGATGGTCAGAGTGAGCGTATTATTCAGACTTTGAAAGATATGCTTAGAGCGTGCGTCTTGGACTTTGGAGGAAGTTGGGAGGTTCATCTTCCGTTGGTTGAGTTTTTGTATAACAATAGTTATCATGCTAGTGTGAGATGTGCTCCGTTTGAGGCATTGTGGTATGTGCTTAAATACACATACCTTTTACCTAATAAAACGACCCAAAAAGACCAATAATGACCAATAATACATGAAAAATACATTGTATTCGTGTGTATTGTAAATTGTGTCTTGCAGGTACGAATATTCAATAAAAAGGACAAAAACAAAGGCAAAGTAGACAAAACTGAGTACGGGAATGGAATGAGCGCAAAAAAATAAAGCCGAAGGCGTATACATTTTTAATAGGCTAACTCGTACCATCTTAATGGGTCGGGTCAGACCATTAAGGGTTATACTTATAAAAGCCTAATATTAATAAACTTTAAATCCAAGTCCAAAATTATAAACCCATTTTCACCTTTCCTGGCCTAAACCACAAACAAAAAGCCCAAGTTCAAATCCCTGGGTCAACACGAGTCAAACAAACTTATAAACGAGTCAAAAGAGAAATGTACTGTTTACCATCTTCCCCTTTTCCCTCCTAAACCCATTTACCCTGCTACACTCACAGGTAAAACCTCACCAATCCCACACGCCCCTCAATATTACTTCTAGAAGCTGACAAGCCTGACACCTGACAACAAAATGACACGCTGGCAATCCTACAAGCTATGATTGGTGGATGGGACGTGGATTTGATCTAATGGATCAAAGAGAGTGGATATGAATCAAGGGCTCAGATTAGAAGATAAGGGAGCGTCTCATGTTCTGGATCCTTCTCCTCTTCACTATAAATAGGAGATGTGAGCACACAAGAGAGAGCATCTAGGAGTAGGATTAGATTAGAGTAGTGTAGGTTTAATTTCCAGCTTAATTTCTGCTTATTTTAATGTTTAATGTATTTTCCTTTCAAGTTTATTGTAATCTTTAAAGTTTTAATGAAATTCAAGTTTTTATAAATTCTGTCTTTTAAATTCTGTTTTATTCAATTGCATTTCACTTAATCATGTTTAAAAGAAGTTAATAAGCTCTCTTAATCTAGTATTACTCAGTTTAATTCTCTCATAAGCTTAATTGAGCTTTTTGTTCTTTAATTCTCCCTAAAATTTACCTCAGCTTATGTTGGAAGAAAAGCCAATTTGAGAAGGGCTTTTATGACCACACCAGCTTATCTATGATAAGCTGGAGCTTATCTATGATAAGCTGGAGCTTGTTGACTAGCTCTTAAGAGCCTTATTGTCCTTGTTTTGTGCAAAGGACTTGGTAAGTTCACTTTTCTATTTCTGGCTTATTTCTGTTTTAGCTTATTTTATGTTTTGCTTATTCCTACTTATTTGTGCTTATTCTATCTTAATATAGCTTATTGAATCTAGTTTATAGCTTCTTTTAATATGTCTTAGGCTTTCATTATTATTTAGTCGAAACAATTTTAGAAAATCCAAAAATATGCATATTAGTTTAGCTTATTGTCTAGTGCTTAATTCTCCAAAGTCATTGCTTCTTTGTCTTTAATATCGCTTAAACTTCATCTTTTTCAGTTTTTAAAAGTTTTCAAGATCTGTTTTAAGCTAAAAGTTAATTTTAAGAAAATAAGGGAGTGTTTGGTTTAGGCAGTAGAAACTTTTGTTTCCACTGTTTGATTCTTTTCAACCTTTGAAATATGTGCATTAAGTTTTAATTCAGTATTGTTAGTAGTTTTTAGGATGTTAGAATAAGTTTTAATAAATTTTGAGGTTTGGTTTATAATTTTTTTAAGTCTGCTAGTTTAATTTTGTTCTTAAGTTTCTGATTTAAAGGATTTTTGTTTAAGTGCATTTGAGTTAGGTTATTTGAGTTCAAAACCTGTTAATCTACTGCATTAAGGATGCATTTGTTTTAGGTTAGTTTCTTTTGGAATTGCCTTTTTAGTGTTTAAGCCTTATGCAGTTTAGTATGCAAGTTCAGTTTTTTTTTAAAAGTCAGATTTTCAAAAGAAATTCAAAGTTAGATTTAAGTTGAATTATGGTTAGATTTTGATTGTTCTGAGCTTATTAAGGTTTGAACTTAATTTGTTTTTAGGTTTTGAAGTATAGCTTATTAATTTAGAGGCTTAAAAAGTAGTTCAAAACTGCCTGTTCTGGCTGTTTGGTTAACTGTTTTAGCTTAATTGCTTATCTTGATTTCAGAGCTTTTCTACTTGTTGATTATGCTTACTTTCTGTTAGAAATACTTATGAAGTTAGGATTTAGATTCTTTTAGCTTATTAGGCTAAAGTTATAGCTTTTGGTAGCTTTTATGCATAAACAGATTAAGACTAAAAAGCTTTTTAGTTTTTAAGTGTTATGTGTTCTTAATGAGCTTAATCTGAGCTTATTTGTTCATTTCAGTAAAAATATTTTCATAAAAAATGCTTATTATTGCTTATTAAGTAAATGTGCAAAAAAGAAAAAAAGTAATAAAAATGATAAGGTATAAGCCGTATAGGGAGGTCTCAAACTCGAGACCTCAACCTTAACAGCCATACACCTTACCATTGCGCCCTGGGGTCTTTTCTGAAAGACTCTAGGGCCATTTGGTATTTAAGCTAGTTTAGTTGTTTAAGCTATAAGCTACTCAGAGCTTATAGACATAAGCTGTGTTGTTGGTTTTAATTTTTGTAGGAACTTAATTAGTTGTAGTATTTTTAGAAAAAAATTCAGAATTTTTAAAAAATAGTTTAGTTTTTTTAATAATATTTTTAGATTAAAATCGTTTTTAATTCATAATAAATAAAATAAAAGTCAAAAAAATATAATTCTTTTTCTGAAAATTATTTTTAGTTATTTAGGATTTATAAAAATTAGATTTGAGGTTGTAGGATTAAAATTTGATTTAGATGCTTAAATGTCGCGTTTTTTTATTCCCGTTAATGTTTTCGTGTTTTATTTTTCATTGTCTTAATTGTTACTTGTCTTTACATGTTTTTGCACTTATATTTGTAGACATAGAATCCAAATCAAAAATCTTGATTATTCAAACACGCGATCACAAATTTAAACGTGATTTTTAATTCCTACCTCGTCGGGATACGACTCGGGAAGGTTTTGAATTTTACTTTGGATAAAAGTAATCTTCTTAGAAGCCTTATGGAATACTTATTACTATATTATTATTGATAATTGGTATTTTAGCTATATATATATATATATATATATATATATATATATATATATA
>BQNB010005951.1:71075-99716 GCA_026074375.1 Tanacetum coccineum
AAACCCGAATTCAATAATGAAGGAAGGGTTGACCAGGATGCTGAAAAATGTAAAATTAAAAGTCCTTTGCTTGACCATCACTTGATAACAAGACAACTAAATTTTCAAATCAATCTCTCGTATCTAAAAATATTTGTCTCAAAAAGACCGTTGCCCAGTTTCAAAAAGATTTTTCAAACTTAGAAGCACATTGCATTAATATTGAACTTCAATTGCAAAATAATATTTTCAAATCAGGGCAACATGGTTAATTTTTGAAAGAAAAAAGTAATGAAGCCAAATTTAAAAAGGACATTGATGATTTTGAAACAATAAACATCGAATTGAAATATAGTGTGGCTAACTTATTTAAGGAAAATGAGAGTTTGAAAAAGCATTATCAAGAACTGCATGACTCTATCAAACGAACAAGAGCAAAAACCATAGAATAGACAACTTCTTTGATTGCTCAAAATGCTGAGTTCAAAGCTCAACTTCAAGAAAAGGGGTTTGCAGTTGCAAAATTAAAAAATGATTTAATAAAATTAATAGGAAATAGGGTGAACACTAAGTTTGTAAAACCATCAATCTTGGGGAAACTGATTTTACAACCACTCAGAAACCAATCAGTTGTTAGACAACTGACTGTGTTTAAATTTGAACAACCTAAATCTTCAAAACCACGGTTTGCCTCCCAAATTGATGTGAAAAACAATTTTCCAAAACCAGTCACTACACATTATTTGCCTAAGGAAAGAGAATCTGCATTTGCGAAACCTTATCACATGATTGCATCTAGAAAATCTAGGAATAGCTCAAAGAACATGCCAAGATTTATTTCAAATGACATGGTCCATAATTACTATCTAGAGGAAGCTATGAAAAAGACACAAAAAAGAGACAGGAATTCAAAAACTAGTGTGATACCTTCTGCTAGATTACAAAACACTACTAATGGTAGCAAACCAAACCTAGGAGCAACAGTTAAACATCTAGGAGTTTGCCTACATCTAAGAGTAGTTGCGTAACAATAACTGATTTGCCCAAAGCAGATCACTCTAGGAATTCTAGTTCATTTTCTGACTCCAAACACTTTGTTTGCTCGACTTGTTAGAAATGCGTCTTTAATGCAAATCATGATGCTTGTGTAACAAAATTCCTGAAAGAGGTAAATTCTAGTGCTAAGGTACCATCCCATAAGACAACAAAAAGATACAAACCTATATAACAAATAAGTATTGCAAAGAAACAAGATCCCTACAGGACATAGGTTTTCTATCAGAAAGACTTCCACCATGCATGAGAAAATAATGACTCCTAGATCTTGTCATAGGTGGAAACCAACGGGTAGAATTTTCAAGACTGTTGGTCATAGGTGGGTTCCTACTGGAAAGATATTCGCCTCTATCACAACTAAGGTTGAATGTAAACCCCCACATGGTTCCAATAAAGATATCACTAACCTTCATGAATGCATACAAAATCTTGATTCAAGTGCAGGTACATCCATCAATGTTCAAGAGGAACAAACTCTGTGCAGGTACTCCTTTCAATCTGAAGAAGGAAAGAATCAAGGGGTGGATAAAAGAAAATGTGATATCTGGGAGACCAAGGTTACATGGGATAGCATTGTTACAAGAGATATCTGCTAAACTATTGTGTTAGGGGATTTAAAAATGATGAACGACAGATGATGTTTGAACAAAATGGTTCAAGCCACATTCCACAATGTCAATAGAAGTTCCTACAGCAGATCTGACAGTCACAACGTCAATGACAAAGTTGGAAAGTCAATGGGGAAAATCAAGTTGTTTCGAAGTCTTTCATTGTTACCGTTGCTGATGTATCTAATAAACGTCAACAACAACTAGATTCTACTTCATCTACTTCAACTCTAGCCACACCTGTCACTGCTGATGGAGACTTCAACTTGTATATATATATATATATATATATATATATATATATATATATATATATATATATATATCTTACATTATATATAACAGGATAAATAAATGACACCTCATGCAACTTAAATGCCACATAATCACCAAAGAATGCCACCTCACCCAGAATTAATGCCACATCATCTTTAAAGAAATCCCAGTCAACACAATTTTAGTCCAAGTCATCAACTTTTAAATCCCATTCAGCAACTGTTTATGCCACCTATACATTCAAGAATGACACGTAGGCATTCAACATGCCACATAGAAATAATCAAATCCACCTAGGCATTTATTTCACACGGCCACGATATAATCCATTAGGCAGAATTAAATCAGGATTAAAAATGTAGATGGCAGGGTTTGAACTCGGGTTGGTATGCACAAGACATAATGTCTCAACCACTAAGGCATTTCCCACATTTGTGATAAATTTAGCAAAACAAAATTAATAAAAGGCACCACATTTGCAGACGTTTTGTTGAGAAATTTCAGGGCTGTATTTTCGGCAGTGCATATCACCATCCATAATTAAAAACACATAACCGCTCATTATATCAATTCCATCAAAATTTTAAATTGAAATCAACATTTGAATCCATTGTTTGTCATTTGATTCTCCCATCACTAATACCTTAGTTCGATTTTGATGATATCAAATTAAACATCACCATCCGATGAGGATTGAAATTAGGGTATTGATGATACAATTGAGTCTATCTTTTTAGCCAGGTTTGTTTGATTTTTAATTTAATTTTGAATTGTTTTGTACCTGCTATTCAATACACACTATGAAATTGATTAATTTTTGTGAATTCAAATACACAAGAATCAGTTGCTTTTAGTTATCATTAAGAATCAGCATATTAATTTCTTGATTTGTGCATACATATGTATTGACTCCTGCTCTTATGGAAATGTGTCTCAAGTCATTTATGATTACATAATTGTTGTCATGTTCTATGTTTGATTTATTAGATAATAGTTTTGTATCCATTTACATATTTTGATTATCGTTTTAGTTTTGAAATCCCCTGAAAATCCTACCTGCTTCGGAATCATCATTAGAGGTATATTTTCTATTGAATTCTCATAAGATGAATTTTTTATTTTAATTTGTTCTGAATGAATCAAATTAGGTTACCCCTTAATTCATTAATTATATGTTGGTATTCTTTATGATTGTTTAAATAGTTTTTAATTGCATTAAAATTACTTATAGCACCTGTTTGTGACTGCTCATTCAAACTGCTTATAGTATTATATAAAGAGTATCTATGTTTAAGTTTAGGTTGCATCTGTTCTTGGGGTGCACGGGACATAAATGTGGCATCGAGGATTGTAGAGGACATTAGTGGTGATAATGCATTATTCTCATGCCAATCTACGTACCTAACAGGTCTTCACAACAACAGTTTCTGATGAGCATAAATGCATGGCCATAAACGCAGTAGGTGAGTTTAGATTTAATAATGCAGGGTCTTAAACTTAAATCATCATCACAACACATCACATCAGTACGTTCATTCCATTTACAGTATCATGATCAAATCTTTTTTTTGTTTCAATCCATTACCATAGGAAGGTTGTGAAGTGCGCATGATTCGGAGCCTCACTGCCGAACCAGAAATGGACGAAGGAAGCCAGTATGAAATCCTCCGAACCTACAACTATATGAATAGATTGGATACACACTTTGTCTTTGCATGTTTTGATTTAGGTGTAGATATGGAAATTTTTGATTTTGATTGAATACAGCATCATTATTGTGTAAATCAACCATTTCGCATTTTTACTAAAAACATTTTATTTGGTATCCCTAAACAAAGCCGGTCATATGTTTACTTTGATAATGAGGTGTTCGTGCAATACATTTGTATATTCTGTACTACGTGATATCTGCTATGATTTACCTATTAAATCATAGATGCTACTAATATCATAAAATTACTGATATGTGTTTTGGCTGTGATTCATCCAGAACAAATTCCTTTTGTTGACTCCAATACTTATGTTGCTTACATTAATGAGGAGGGTGGCGTGATTGAAAGTTTAAAAGAAGATAACATTGTTAATCTGGACTCAGAAGTTCAGAGTCTTCCTGAATGGGTGTCTACAGTTGCACTGATTAATTCAGGGCTTTCCGATGCAATGTTGTACGAGCTATGGGCAGATTCAGATGGAAGTGCTGCGTAGAAGATCTATTACTCTGACCTCCCATGGCCAATTGGAAAGCTATTATATCTGAAGCAAGTGCACAATGTGAAACAGTTACTTGGGATATTAAAAGAAACTGCTGAAAGAAGGAAGGATGAGGTATTGATTTCTCTGTTTTATATACTACGCGTTGCATGCTTTTCTATTTCTAACTTTCTTTCTGGTTATTATTTTTTGATGGTTGTACGTTAAATTGTTTTCGTTATCCTGCAACTAAAACATATACATCAATTAAGATCGTCACAAACGACAGGAATGGGATTTTTATCTGGCAAATTAGGATGGTTGGGTAAAGGGTGTAAGTTTATGTCAAGAAAGATAAATGGTAATTTTCAATACATGTCAGGTCTTTATGATCACACACTTATTTCCCTTTTCTTGAGCACTTATATATAATTGATGCACTGTATATGATAAAAAAAATAGATTATTAATGTTCAGCTATTTTATGTTGGTACAATTGCAAGTATTAAGATATATAGGACTTTTATAAGATATTTAAATTTTGAATAGATATCAATATTGAAACTGCAAAAGTTGTGTGCAATTTTGTGATTCTTGATTTGAGTGTATTTGTAACAGGGCTAAATCTGAGCCGTTAGGCTGAGCACTCAACGTCCAGTATGTCATCCAACAGTTTTCAACGGGTCAATGCTGCCGTAGAAGGCGTACTATTAAAGAGTTGTGGTGGTATCAATGAGAAAGTGACACGCTGACAAGAGATGATGCCGAGCTGTACAAGTAGAGATCAAAGAGGTTCTTTGACCGTGGTCGTTCTGATCTTGGTTTGCTTACTTTGCCTATACTTCAGGTGGTCAACATTTTTTCAATAGGATCTGAATAAATAGAAAGATATAACATTACCAACATTATATTAAATATGAGTACTAAGAATTTTTTTAAGACAAGTGGTGTTGGCATCTGATGCAGGGCCTTTCATAGGCAGAGTAAGTGAGGCTTGGTTAGGAATGTGGCAAATGAATTTATGGACAATGGAGGCCAAGGGGCGAGAGCTTGAACCACATAGAATGCACCTAATGATGTTGTCCTACAAGGTTAGTCTTTGTTTTGGATTGATTACAACATTTTTATTCTAAAGGGTGGTTTATGATTAAACAAAGATAATCAAGTATATAGGTATTTGCATCATATCTCAGATTTAAGACATTCAGTTATTGGTACTTACGGCCATGGTGTGTAAATAGTAAAGTTTGGCGTTAATGTTTTATGCATCGAAGAAAAACCAGGTGGGTAGTGTGACGGGTTAAAACATGTGATTTTGGGTATATGTGATTGACGAAGTTAACTAGACACGTATATTACCCATTGTGATAAACACAAAAAAATTATTTAGTTATTTATCTGATACATCTGATTATAATTTATACTAGCTTACATGCTCTTACTGAAAATACCCACTTTGACTGTGACATGTATCAACTACAGGTTTATAACCTCTTTTGGACATTTCATCTTTTCTGAAGCTTGACGAAAAATTTAATGGGAAAGAAGCACATAATGTGCAGCTGCAAACAACAGTGAAGGTTATAAACTTTATCATTATATATATATATATATATATATATATATATATATATATATATATATATATATATATATATATATATATCAAGAAATTATAATATGTTTATGAACATATTGCCGTGTAGTATTATAATTTTGGATGAACTAGAATATATGAGAAACTTCCTACAGTGTAAAAGAGTGGTTTTGTTTAATTTTTTATATGCAGATATCTCAGTGACGATAACACGCCCATCATTGGTGCCTAATTTATGAATACTGGATGTCATTTCAAGCAATTTTCCGACCTTTGTCAAGCCAGGTAAATCCTACACCGTTTTACCAAGCTGGACTTATAACAGACCTTTTGGGGTGATTAGATCTTATAGACACACCATGCCAAAGTCCCTTAGTGCGAACCATTATGTGCATGGCGCATTTCCTCTTTAGCTATGTTTTAAAGTCGCCACTTTCCCAAGATAGATAAAACATAACCTCTATAAACCTTATCACTTAGTATATTTATGAGAGGTTGTTAGGAACTTAATGATTGATAAATAAAATGCAGTCCATGAATTAAAAGGCTCGTGTGTTTAAAAGAAACATTTGATTATCAGCCATGAAACAGACATGTACAATGCTCAACTGCTAGGCTTGAATATTATGAGTTTCTCCTTATATATAGTTCTGATATCAAGTTAATGTTGGTGCATTCTTGAGGATTATAAAAACTATATTGCGTTTGTTCACTTATACCTGTAAGTAAGTCGGTCTTTGGTGTTTTGATTTTGCTAATTTACGTCACTGATTTGTGATAGGTTGCATGTGAAAACCAAAGTTCAAAGATAAGCACTACAAACTAAATCCGATGCGTTCCATGTATAGTGAAAGAAAAAATAAATTTAAGCATTATGTAATCTTAGCTGTTTTGGCTCATTATTTTCACAAATAAGGCTTGAAGAATAATAGCTAAACTAATGGTTTATAGATGGACAAGTATAATCACACACACAATTCATTCAATCACAAAGATGTTCGTGAAGCATCTTATGTACTTTTCATGTAAATGATGTGTACGATATTATGTACGAGATGAAGTTATCTTATTATAAGTTGCAGGTTAAATGGTAAAGAGGGACCATTATTTTCGCTTAGGTGGACAAATGGGCAGGTCGGTTGGGCGAGTCCACAATTAAAAGTGGGTAATGTTCATAGCGGTCGAACCTAAGTACTTTTTGTCAACATTTGGGTTTTTGTAAATTTTATGAGCTTGATAATGTTTTAAAACTATCGGAATATAATGAACTTTCATCACACCAAGAAACAACACTTAGGGATGTTTGTTTAAGATAATGTTCATGCCCTGTAGAACTTATTTTACTCCACTTACATTACATAAGCCAATTTTTGGCTTTATCTTTCAGCTTATGGGCTTTTTATCGACGTCATATCGTAATAAACTGATAAGTAAAAAAAATCCGAAAAAAGAGATTATGAAATGTAAGCCAAATCGAATAAACTCAGAAGACCAAAAGTATGCTTAAATAGACACCCTTAAATTCGTAGCATATCTCATACTCTAAATGTAATAAAAAGGGAAAAAAGCAGAGGCTACACCAAGAGAAAGTCAGCTAAAGGTTGTGCGCATTAAGGTGATGTGGTCAATTGGTTATTGTGTATTGAGAAGCTACATATGATTTTGGCATTGATATTGATTGTTTGTTTCAGACTTGCTCGAGGGGCAACACAGAAAGATGCACTAATCAAAGCATGGGAAAATGAGAGATCCTAAGTTGAAAATACAGTCCACTGTGCCATCTGAACATCGGAGAATAAGAAGAAAGTTGAACTTAAGCTCAATTGTAAAAGATTGAGTTCACTATTACATCTTTTTAATGCCAAATTCAACTAAATTACTTATCAAGTTAGATTGTTTATGTTAAGTAGAGCAAATGAAGAAAAAACTTGGTTATCGGTTAAAAGTGGCCAAACTCTAATTAGTGTTTTTTATGTTTACAACCTGCGTTAAGGCTTTGTAAGTTAAAATCAATAAACTTTTTTCTATATGATGAACAGGCTTTATATGCTTAACTATTATTTAATCTTTTACGTGTCTTGATAGATATGCGTACATATTGTTTAGTAACCTTTATTTGTTATTATATAGCTTGAATCGAGGACTAATGTATAATATTATTTTGTAGGTTAAGGAACATGAAGCACTTGATTTTTCTGGAAATGAGGAGCTCTTTAACATGATTACTCGATTGCAACATGGTGATTTTACCAATTGATAAATTGTTGGTTCATACGCAACTTTTCGACAAAACACATGTATGCTTCAGAAAACTAATAGAATATATAGATTTGTTTGATATTTGTTTGTGTTCCTCAACCTGTTTTAAGGCATAAGCTACAAATTGCTGGATGTTTAGTTCAGTTAGACATTGGTGTATGAATTACAGGACATTACTTGTTGAAGCCATCTCTAAGTTTGTCCCATGAATTGACTTTTTGCCGTAATGAACTGTAGAATGTGTAGGAAACTTATCTAACCAATGGTTATCGAAGTGTGTTCAAATTGAACTAAAAAGCATATACTTTGTAATGACTGAAAATTTATTAACTTTTATTTTCTCCTATCGTATTACCATTCATTTCTTTTTGTTCGTTATTTTTTTTTTGGAACGACAAATTTTATTAAAAAAGACTAGCAAGGAGCTAGGACATTACAAAGAAAGAAGATGAGGGTTTTTGAGCCACTCAATCCAACTAAACTTAGCTTTACATCTAAAACGAATCCAATAATAAGAATGAGACACCACTTCATCAAAAAAATCGCCTTTGAGGAGAGCTCACGACCAAAAATACACTTGTTGCGATAATTCCAGATATACCATCACAAAACGTAACAAGTTCCTTCGAAAAATTGCTTATGCTTTAACGATCCACTCCAGCCACTCTTCGTAAGAAGTGATACTGTATAGAATTTCTTTTGATTGTTATTAATTGTATAAAAATTTTACTATGTTCGTAATTCATTAACCGTTACTTAATTTATTCTTAAGGGTTGAATATGTAATAAATAAAGTTTTTTTAAAATATATATATATATATATATATATTACACACACACACACATACACACACACACACACACACATACACACACACACACATATATATATATATATAAATTACGAAACTTTATAAAAAAATAAAAAAAAATATTGTAAGGGGGTGTTTAGATCGGTTGGAAGAGGAGAAAAAAAAAGAAACACAATCCTAGTCTAATTAGAACTCTAAATAGGTAATTATCTTAAACCTTTTTGTAAATCTTATAAATACTAAAAACCCATCTCTCCCTTTTCTTTGTTGATCGGCTGGAGACCAAGAAGAAAGAAACAAAATATTTTTTTTATTTAAGATCAAAGTGGTGAATTGTGTTAACTAATCGAAGGTTTTAGGTATGTTCATAAACTCTTATTGTTTTAATTTTCTTTTTAATTCATGTAACAATAAAGTGATGGATAAATTAGGGTTTCATTAAATCTGTAAATTAATGATGTTAAACTTAATTAGAAGAGTTTAGGGTTTAATTAGGATTATGTTGATGTAAACGGTTAAGGTTGGATCGTGTTAAAATAGGAATTAGGTTTGAGCATAATTTTAGTTCATGTTGTTCGATGGATATATCAATGTTGGTAACGTTTTTCTTTATGAATCTTATGTCTATTGATAATTTCTGAGAGTCTAGTTTCCAAAAAGTCCGGCCCGAAAGGTTTTGAGGTCGGGAAGTTAGTCAAATAATTTTCGCAAGAAAAGTTGTCAAAACAGTAAATTCGGGTCAGACTTGGGTCTAATTTCATGGAGTAAAACCCCCACTTAAATTCAAATTTGGGTTATCCAAAAATCGTGAGTCATATTTTAGGTGTCTATTAACTCTAGTTCGAAGGGCTAGCAATAAAATATTTTCTAAGTATTTTTAAGGACGTCAAACTTTTTGGTGTGCGTTCAGATCCGAATATGAGTATTTTGTAAAGATGAATTTTTATAAAATAGTTCTACTTAATATTGTTTTTTCTAAAAAATCACAGTAGCTCACAACTCACTGGGGAACTAGGGAATGCAAGGAAACCATCAATTAGGTGTTTTAGTATTTTATTTGTGGTCATAAAGTAACTACAAATTTCTGACGAAAACTGAAAAGTTAGAAGTTAATGGTTAAGACTATATAGAGTATGAAAATGATTTGGGAGATGCATATAAAGGATCATAAACTTAGTGTTAGGTTTAAAGGTCCATCATGTTATTATTACATTGGCTTGGGCATTCGCCTAACCGAGTGTAACTTGTGTTTTGTTATGATTAGATTATGTGCAAGATCTTGTCAAGTAAGCTGAGCATCAGGTGAGTTTCATAGTCCCATTTTACTATGTTTTCTTGGGATGGAAATGATGCAAAATATGTTTTGAAATGTTTTGATTGTTGTGATTATATGGTTTAAGTTACTCGTGGACTTTTAAGTAGCTATTATATGTTATGTGCTGCATGTTGTATGATGTTGCATTGGTCTTCGCCTACTTTGTGGGTAAGAGGTTTCGCCTACTTTGTGTGGGTATGAACCTGTGTGGATACGGTACCAAGGGTCTAGGATTGGGGATAGCATTCCTCTCCATGACTATATTTTTGTGGTTTGGATTGGGGGACACGTTCCGTCCCAATGGTGATTGTTGGTTGCATGAATGCTAGCATGTATAATAGCCAGCTTATTTGTCCTGCCATGTTTTGTTTTTTTCTTATAATCACTGTAATTGATTTAAATCTTGTATTGGTGTCGTAAAACCTATGACTCTCACCAACCATTGTGTTGACGTTCAAAGCATCATTTTTAGGTGAGCGTTATGAAGGTGTGAAGTTAATAAAAGTGGCTAGAGAGACCATTAGGACGGCATTGGAAGTTCTCATTTGATTTTATTTCATAATTGTTTGCATGAATTCTTGAATGTTTTTTTAAAAGGTTTGTGATACATTGCCCTTGTATTGATGAGACCCCTTTTTCAATAATACAAGATGATGTTCTTTTGTTTTCGGTATTGTCATGACACATCATGTCTTTTATATTTAGTTATGCATGTAGTGATTCTCTATTGTTGACACCATTGTGTTGTGATGATATACATGATGTTACGCCTCGTGTTTCTGCCTTGGCGGGGTGTGACATAAAAGCCTCTTGATGCTGTTTGGAAGTTACTACTGCTAGTGGAAGTTAAGACTGCTAAGGTTTGTGTTACTACTGCTAATCATAAATTAGTGCTATTAGTAATCTTAATGAAAAATATGCTAAGTAGTTAGTACTACTAGTTACTACTGCTAGTGTAAGTTACTACTGCTACTGTATATTACTACTGCTAGTAATGTTAGTACTGCTAGAGTAATGTTAGTACTGCTAGAGTAAAGTTAGTACTGCTAGTGTAACTTAATACTGCTGGTGAGAATTGAAGAAAACTTTCTAAGTAGTTAATGCTGCTTGTACACAGTTAGTGCTGCTGGTATAAAAGTTACTACTGTTGGTGTTGAAAGTTAATGTTGCTGGTATAAAGTTACAACTGCTGAAAGATTACAACTACTGAAAGGATAAAGACTGCTCAGAGAAAAGATAAAGGTTTCTTTTAGATGTGTATCATATATTTTTGTAAAAGATACGTATAAGTTATTTGTTTAAAAGATCATGATAACTTAGGAAAATATTGTAAGCTAGTTAGGACTCATTGGTGTATAAAAGGAGATCCTAGGGTATAGAATTCTATGTATCAAAATGAGTCATTCATAGAGTTGTTATAGCTTCAAGGTTTTGTAACCCTAATACTAGTTAGAGTATTCGTATTAATATATTGAAGCTTTTGCTTGTTAATCTGTGTGTTCATTAGTATTACTGTTTCATTGAAGAATTCTTCTTATACTAAAGATTAGATTCCGCATAATCTTTAGTATTATCAAACAAGGTTTCTATCATAGTTGTGTAGGATTTATCGTGCATAACTAAACATTACACAAGCTAAGGAATTCAAGATCCATTCAAGTAGGATCAACAAGTGGTATCAGAGCTTGTTGCTTTGAGAAACTTTGCTAAGAAGACATGGATCAAGACTCAATACATATGGTGGCTGCATCAAAAGTGTCTATGCTCAAACCAGGCGAGTATGAGCTTTGGAGGATGATGATGGAATAGTACATCCAGATGGTTGACTATGCTCTATGGCAGGTCATAGAGAATGGAAACACTGCACCAAAACAACACTTGTGGAAGGTGTTGAGAAAGTAATACCTCCTACAACTACTGAAGAAAAGGCACAAAAGAGGTTAGAGTTGAAGGCAAGAAGCACTTTATTGATGGGAATCCTTAATGAACATCAATTGAAGTTTAACTCCATCAAAGATGCCAAGTCATTACTGCAGCCTATTAAGAAGAGGTTTGGAGGGAATGCTGCTACTAAAAAGACTCAAAGGAATCTTCTAAAGCAGCAGTATGAAAATTTTACTACATCTAGCTCAGAGGTGTTAGATCAAACCTTTGATAGGATTCAAAAGCTTATCAGTCAGTTGGAAATTCATGGTGAAACTATCTCACAAGAAGATGTGAATCATAAGTTCTTAAGAATTCTGTCACCAGAATGGAACACACATACCATTGTGTGGAGGAACAAGCCTGAGATAGATACATTAAGCTTGGATGATCTTTACAATAACCTAAAGATCTATGAACCAGAGGTCAAAGGGACATCAAGCTCAAGCACAAACACACAAAACGTAGCCTTTGTGTCTTCAAACAACACCAGTAGTACAAATGGAGCAGTTAATACTACTCATGGTGCAAAAACTGCTAGCACTCCAGCTACTGTTGTTAACTCAACAACAATTGATAACTTGAGTGATGCTGTCATCTGTGCTTTCTTTGCAAGTCAACCAAATAGTCCACAACTTAACAATGAGGACTTGCAACAAATTCATCCTGATGATTTAGAAGAGATGGATTTAAGGTGGCAGATGGCTATGCTAACAATGAGGGCAAGGATATTCTTGAAGAACATTGGAAGGAAGTTTTCTGTGAATGGTACTGAGACCATTAGGTGTGATAAGTCTAAGGTGGAGTGTTACAACTGTCACAAAAGAAGGGACACTTTGCAAGGGAGTGCAGGGCTCCAAGGAACCAAGAAAACAAGAACAGGGAAAGCACAAGAAGAAGTGTGCCAGTGGAGACAACTACTTCTAATGCTTTGATCTCATGTGATGGTCTTGGTGATTATGATTGGAGTGATCAAGCAGAAGAAGGTCCAACTAACTTTGCTCTTATGGCTTACTCTTCTACAAGTTCTAACTCTGAGGTATCTACTGACTCAAACTGTTCATCATCTTGTTTGGAAAATGTTAAAATTATTAAGGAACAAAATGAACAACTGTTAAAAGACTTAAGGACATCTAAGTTAAATGCTATTGCTTATAAAACATGTTTAAATCAGTTAGGAAAGCAAGACTTCTATGTCCTATTAAAAAGATAGTCTACTTATATGAGGAAGATATCAAGGTCTTAAAACGTGAGATTTACTTAAGAGAAGTAGCCATTACATAGATTAGGAGAAAGTTGGAATTGGCTCAAAAACAAAAAGATGAAATGCAGTTAACAGTAGAAAAATTTAAGAATTCATCTAAAAACTTAAACAAACTACTAGATTGTCAGATAGTTGATATTGCTAAACAAGTTTAGGTACAATTTGTTTCACCTCATATACAAGAAAACTTTTCCAAAACATGATTTGCCATTCTTTGGTATAGAAGAGTTTGTGAATGAGCCTATAGTTAGTGAGCCTTAAGTTAAGAAGCCTATAGTTGAGACTAGTAAAGCTAAGGTTAGTGCAGACAATCCTAAAGCAGTTAAGAAGAATAATGGTACTTTAATTATTGAGGATTAGGTGTTTGATAGTGAGGAAGAAGATGTGCCTTAGGCTAAGAAAGAGAAGAAAACAATTAAGTCTAGTTTTGCTAAAATAGAGTTTGTTAAATCTAAAGAGAAAGTAAAATCACTTAGGAAAACAACTGTTAAACAAGGTAATCTAAATGGGCAAAACACACATAGTCCTAGAGGAAACCAAAGAAACTAGAATAACATGATGTCTCAAAATTAGAAAGTAATTTTGAGATGATTAACAAAGCTTGCTATGTGTGTGGAAGTTTTGATCACCTGCAGTATGATTGTGAGTGTGGAACTATACTCAAAGGGTGAATCACTAATTTTTTTATAAAATGACTCACCTCAGTCCTAAAAGGAACATGGTTCCAAAAGCAGTATTAATGAGGTCTGACCTAGTATCACTTACTAATGCTAGACCAGTTAATACTGTTCAACCCAAAACAATAGTGAATAGTACAAGACCAATGACAAATGTTTTTAATAAAGCACATTCAACTGTTAGAAGTCCCATTAACAATAAAACAACAACTAAAAATAGTAATTTTAATAAGAGGATTAATACTGTTAGTGGTAAGAATGTTAATACTGCTAGTCCAAAAGCAGTAGTTAATGCTGCTAGGCCAAAAGCAATACTTAATGTTGTTAAGGGAAACCAGGTTAATGCTGTTAATGCCTCAGCTTGTTGGGTTTAGAAACCAAAGACTAAAGTTTTAGACTATGTTTCTAAACACAACAGTGCATCAATCACCCTAAAGAAGTTTGATTATGTTGATGCAAAAGGCAGATCCAAGTCAATGATGGCTTGGGTCTCCAAAAGAGACTGATTTTCTTACCATATGTGCAGGGTAATCCACAGCAAGATTTACAATATAAAGGAGTGATTGATAGTGGATACTCAAGGCACATGACAGGAAACATGTCCTATCTTACTGACTTTGAAGAAATTGATAGAGGATATGTTGCCTTTGGAGGTAACCCCAAATGAGGGAAAATCATAGGCAGAGGTACAATCAAAACTAGTAATTTAGATTTTGAGAATGTGTATTTTGTAAGAGTGTTAAAGTTTAACCTCTTAAGTGTCTCACAAATGTGTGACAAAAAGAGTAGTGTTCTCTATAATGACACTGAATGTATTGTTTTATCTCCAAACTTTAAGTTAATTGATGAAAGTAATGTTTTACTTAAAGTTCCTAGAAAGAACAATATGTATTGTGTTGATTTAAAGAATATTGTCCTAAAAGGCGGTCTAACTTGTCTCTTTGCAAAAGTGACATCTGATGAATCTAAACTTTGGCATAGGAGGCTCGAACACATAAATTTCAAAACTATGAATAAACTGGTTAAGGGAAATCTTGTAAGAGTTTTACCTTCAAAACTTTTTAAAAATAATCAAACATGTGTTGCTTGTCAAAAGGGAAAGCAACATAGAGCTTCTTGTAAGTCCAAAACAGTAAGTTCAATCAGCCAACCTTTACATATGTTGCACATGGATTTGTTTGGTCCAACATTTGTAAAAAGCTTAATGAAAAAGATGTATTGCCTAGTTGTCACAGATGATTACAGTAGGTTTAGTTGGGTTTTCTTTCTAGCTACTAAGGATGAGACTAGTGGCATTCTTAAGTCCTTTATAACTGGAGTAGAAAATCTAATAGATCAAAAGGTTAAGGTAATTAGGTGTGACAATGGAACTGAGTTCAAGAATAAGGAGATGAATCAGTTTTGTGAGAGAAAAGGTATTAAGAGAGAATTTAGTGTAGCTAGAACTCCTCAACAAAATGGAGTAGCTGAGAGGAAAAATAGAACACTAATTGAGGCTGCTAGGACAATGCTAGCTGATTCTAAGCTACCTACTACTTTTTGGGCTGAAGCAGTTAATACTGCTTGCTATGTGCAAAATAGGGTATTAGTAACTAAGCCTCATAACAAGACCCCTTATGAACTTTTTCTTGGTAGAAAACCAGCTTTAGGCTTTATGAGACCATTTGGGTGTCCTGTTACAATTCTCAATACCATAGATCACTTAGGCAAGTTTGATGGTAAGGCTGATGAAGGATTCTTTGTTGGGTACTCAATCAATAGTAAAGCATTTAGAGTATTCAACAGTAGAACTAGGATAGTTGAAGAGAACCTGCATGTCCAGTTTAGTGAGAATACACCTAATATTGCAGGAAGTGGACCAAATTGGCTTTTTGATATTGATGCACTAACAAAGTCAATGAATTATAAGCCAGTTGTTGCAGGAAATCAGTCTAATGGTAATGCAGGTACAAAAGCATGTGATGATACAGGTAAAGCTAGAATGGAGACAGTACCTGGCAAAGATTACATTCTGCTACCATTGTGGACTACTAATCCAACATTCTCTTAAAGTTCAAAAAGTTCTCCTGATGTTGGATTCAAACCTTTAGGAGATGATGAAAAGAAGGTTACTGAAGAACCAAGAAAAAAAGGTGGTGATCCAAGTAAAGAGGGTGAAAGAGATGATCAAGTAAAGGAAGATAATGTTTACAGCACTAACAATGTTAATGCTGCTAGCACAAATAAAGTTAATGCTGGTGGTGGAAAAACAAGCATTGAACTTCCAGATGATCCAGATATGCCTGCTTTAGAAGATATTGTCTATTCGGATGATGATGAATATGTTGGTGCATATGCTGACATGAACAATTTGGATGCATTTATACTTGTCTGTCCTATTCCAACTACAAGAATACACAAAGATCATTCAGTTGACATATTATTGGAGACTTGAATTCAGCACCTCAAACAAGAAGAATGACAAAGAATTTGGAAGAACATGGTTTGTTTAGTTCTGTTCAGCAAAGAACAAACCATAAAGACTTTCAAAATTGCTTGTTTGCTTGCTTTTTATCACAAGAAGAACCCAAAAAGGTAATTCATGCATTGAAGGATCCAAGCTAGATAGAGGCTATGCAGGAAGAGCTTCTACAATTCAAGTTACAAGAAGCTTGGACTTTGGTGGAGTTATGTAATGAAAAAAGGGATACAGGCATTAAATGGGTCTTTAGGAATGAAAAGGATGAAAGAGGAATTGTGATTAAAAATAAAGCAAGATTTGTTGCTCAAGGATACACACAAAAAGAAGGGATTGACTATGATGAAGTCTTTGCCCCTATTGCAAGAATTAAAGCAATTAGGCTATTTTTAGCCTATGCCTCATTTAAAGACTTTGTGGTGTACCAGATGGATGTCAAGAGTGCTTTTCTTTATGGTAAGATTGAAGAGGAAGTCTATGTTTATCAACCACCAGGATTTAAAGATCCAGACTTCCCTGATAGAGTATACAAAGTAGAAAAGGCACTTTATGGACTGCATCAAGCTTCTAGAGCATGGTATGAAACCGTTGGGTGGGTGGGTGTTTTTGCTTGCTTTTTATCACAAGAAGAACCCAAAAAAGGTAATTCATGCATTAAAGGATCCAAGTTGGATAGAAACTATGCATGATGAGCTTCTACAATTCAAATTACAAAAGGTTTGGACCCTGGTGGATTTACCAAATGGCAAAAGGGCTATTGGGACTAAATGGGTTTTCAAAAATAAAAAGGAGGAAAAAGGCATTGTGATAAAGAACAAAGCAAGATTGGTTGCTCAAGGGTACACACAAGAAGAAGGGATTGACTATGATGAAGTCTTTGCCCCTGTTGCAAGAATTGAAGCAATTAGGCTATTCTTAGCCTATGCCTCATTTAAAGACTTTGTGGTGTACCAGATGGATGTCAAGAGTGCTTTTCTTTATGGTAAGATTGAAGAGGAAGTCTATGTTTGTCAACCACCAGGATTTGAAGATCCAGACTTCCCTGACAAAGTATACAAAGTAGAAAAGGCACTTTATGGACTGCATCAAGCTCCTAGAGCTTGGTATGAAACCTTGTCAACTTATTTGTTGGACAATAGGTTTCAGAGAGGAAAGATAGACAAGACTTTGTTTATCAAAAGGGACAAATGTGATATTCAGTTAGTTCAAGTATATGTAGAGGATATCATTTTAGGCTCTACAAAGAAGTTATTATGCCCTGAATTTGAGAAGATGATGCACATAAGGAAGTTTCAGTGGTGAGTTTACTATGTCGTGTAGAGTGACACGTTGTACTCTCATCGCATCTCTCGGTAGATGCCAGTATACACTATCATAGTGACACATACAGCTATGAAGTGGATAGTATGAGATTGATTATGAATTGCAAGATAGCATATTGTCAACTGAGTCATATGGTATGTTGGAACTCGAAGAAGTGTCTGCTCTCAAGATAGATTCTTGTGTCGTCCGATTGAGTGCTGATCTCCGGAATACAACGAGTATTATGCCAACTACATATACTGATGGCTAGATCACACTGTCGAGTGATCGGTGTAACTATCTGAACCTAGCCATCTTCAAGGAATGTAGTGCTTCTAGGCGTGACAGTGATACGTCGGTCTTGTAGTCTTATTTGCTATAGGACAGTCGAGTGTGAGATATGATATGTATTGTCTTCATCTGCATCTGTTCTCTCAAGTATTACTGTCAGTAGGTCTAGTTATGATTTGTGCTGAGTGACTCTTGTG
Source organism: Tanacetum coccineum (assembly GCA_026074375.1). Lineage (NCBI taxonomy): Eukaryota > Viridiplantae > Streptophyta > Magnoliopsida > Asterales > Asteraceae > Tanacetum > Tanacetum coccineum. Next base: position 89,280 of record BQNB010005951.1, read on the forward strand.
CAGATACCCAAGTCAACCCGCTAAAGAGTTGTCACGAGATCTTTATGTTGTGATAAATGAGATTTTTAGAGATATATATAATGTTGATTAACTATTAATTAGGGCTCAGTCCTCAAATACAGGAGAGATATTGGGACATCTATATTGAGAGAAGAACAAAATTATTTGTGAATGTGAATGCGGTAGATCTCGCATGGTGTGAATTGCTGTTGTTGCTCGCATCAGTGGCTCATTGTTCGAATGCTATAGAGAGAGATGGAAAAGGACGCTGTCTACAACAAGCATCAAGAGGCGATAGTGTCACATATAATTCGCCTTTTGAGGATGGTAAGATCTTGTATTGCGATACGCGGGAAGAAGTGCGTTCACTACGAGTAGGCGGTAGCCAGTAGTTGCTAATTCACAATAAAAGCTAAATATGTGCTGCTTCAGTTGTTGTGGTCAAGAGCTTTGATTTAAAATCAAATGCTTGATTATGGGTATAATTTTATAGCATACAAAGATCTATTTGATAATGAGATACTATATGCATAGTTAAGAAACCTGTTTTTCATTCAAAACTAAGCCATTGAGATTAGCATCCACTTTATCAGAGATTCCAATGAAAAGGGAGATAATTCAATGAGAGCAAGAATTCATACTGGCAAGAATGTTGCTGATTTGCTTAGAAATGAAAAGCATTTGATGTAAGTAGATTTCAATATTTGATTGCTAGTATTGGAATGCTCAATCTTTAAAGTCTTGATAATGAAAATGGTGAGGTAAACAGAATTAAGAGAGTTGGTGAGAATAAAAACAGAAAGAGAGATGTGAGAAATAAAAACAGACAGAGTGATTTAGTGAGTAAAAGAATTGAGAGAATTTGTGAGTTGAAAAACAGAAAGAGAGCTGTGTGAAATAAAAACAGACAAAGTGATTTAGTGAGTAAAAGAATTGAGAGAATTTGTGAGTTGAAAAACAAAAAGAGAGTTGTGTGAGATAATAATAACTGAAAAGTGATTTAGTGAGGTAAAGAAATTGAGAGTAGAATTGTGAGTTGGACAAACTCATCTCTCTCTCAGCTAGAGCGGTGGCGAGGATAACAAATAGGAGAGTGATTTGGTTAGAAAAAGAATTGAGAGAAGTGGTGAGAATAAAAACAGAAAGAGAGTTGTTTAAAAACAGAAAGAGAGAATTGTGAGTAAAAAGAATTAAGAGAAATCAAAAAAAGACAGAGAGTTTTTGTGAGCTAAAATGTTAATTTGATGATGGAAAAGCTAATTAGAATGGAATTGGAGTTAATGTTGGTGATTCAAAGTTAATGATGTTAGGCATAAACTTACTGCTGCTGGGGAAAGTTAATGCTGCTAGGCATAAACTTACTACTGTTGGGGAAAGTTAATGCTACTGGGCATAAACTTACTGCTGCTGGGGAAAGTTAATGCTGCTAGGCATAAACTTACTACTGTTGTTGAAAGTTAATGTTGCTAGGCATAACTTACAACTGCTGGTGAACGTTAATGTTGTTGAGGGTATTTTCATAAATACTTCGATTAAGGGTTTCATTCAATCATTTAATCGATTTCAATATTTCATATACTCTCTAATCATAAACCCTAACTCAATTTCATCATTCATCATCAAAACCCATCACAATGACGACCCTAAAGTTTGTTGATTCACATAATATGGTCACGTTTTTTACTAAATCTGCTGAAAGTGAAGGGTTTGAGCAGATAGTGGATTTTCTAAATGCAAGTTCTATAAGATATGCTTTAACCGTTAATCCCACTATATATACTTTGTGTATTGAACAATTATGTGCTACTGTCAAAGCAAAAACTATCAATGGGGAAGTGTAGTTACAAGCCCTAGTGGATAGAAAGAAGATAATCATCACTAAGTCAATTATAAAAAGAGATCTTCAACTAGAAGATGCTGAAGGTATTGATTGTCTATCCAATGCTACTATCTTTGAACAGCTTTCACTCATGGCGTATGAAAAACTTTCACAGAAAGCTTACATTATATAAAGCATTTCTTCTCTCCCCAATGAAATTTTCTTATTCATACTATTTTGCCATGCCTAAGTGCTAAAGGACTACTGCATCGGATATGAATTTAGTTAAGCACTATGGCTTTTGTAATTTACCTGTTTAGACCAATAAAAACCAAAAAGTTCAACTTTTCCAAGTATATTTTTGAAAGTATGGTGAAGAACTTGGATAATGCTGGTAAATTTTTGATATATCCAAGGTTTGTGCAAGTCTTTTTGGATCAACAAGTTGGTAAGATGTTAACTCACAACAGGATTTATGTCACACCTTCTTATACAAAGAAGATTTTTAATAACATGAGAAGCCAAGGAAAAGACTTTTCTGGTAGAATAACACCATTATCGCGCACACTCTCTCTCGCCCGCGGCTTCCGTTGCCCTCTCGCCTCATAGAGAAAGAAATAGCGTGAAGGTTCTCATTGCCAACTGATCACCCCCATCACACATCCATCATTACACAACCTTTATCTTCTCAACCGCAAAGGAAACAAAAAATCTAGGGAGGCCAGGAAAGACTTGAGGTACCTCAGCCTAGTGATCTTACAAATGTAGCAGATGAGGCTGTCAATGAGGAGCCTAGTATGCAACTTAAGGAATTGATGGATTTTTGTACCAAATTGCAACAAAGAGTGCTTGACCTGGAGAACACAAGGCTGCTCAAGCTCAAGAGATTACAAGTTTGAAACTAAGAGTTAAGAGGTTAGAGAAGAAAGGAGGTCAATAACTCATAAGATCAAAAGATTATACAAGGTTGGTAGATCTGCAAGAGTGGTTTCCTCTGATGAAGCTAGTTTGGGTGATCAAGAGGATGCATCTAAACAGGGGAGGAAAACTGATGATATTGATGTTGATGAAGAAATTACATTGGTTGATGAAACTCAGGGGAGGTTTAATGATGAAGAGATATTTGATATGGATACTTTGACTCGTGATGAGGTGGTTGCAGAACAAGGAGTTCCTGATAATAAGAAAGATGATGCTGCTTAAGTTAATACTGCTGCTATAATAGTTAGTACTGCCAGTACAATTCCAGTTAGTGTTGCTTCAATAACTAATGTTGAAATTACTTTGGCTCAAGCATTGGCAGAGTTTAAGAGTGCTAAACCTGCAACAGCTGCAAGCACAAGACCCAAGGCTAAAAGGCTTGTTATTCATGAAGAGGAGCAAGCAACTACACCAACAGTTTCTTCACAACAACCATCAAAGGCAAAGATTCAGGACAAGGGTAAAGCAAAAAATAATTAAACTTGAACCTGAGAAGAAATTCTCAAAGAAAGATCAAATCAGACTTGATGAAGAACTTGCATTCAAGCTACAACCTGAAGAATTAAGAAGTAGACTGCAGGGAAAAGTTAAAAGCTAGTGTTACTTACAACTAAAGAATGGAATGACATTCAAGCAAAGATTAAGGCTGATCAGTTATTAGCTGAAATATTGCAAGCAAGAGAACAAGAATAGTTGACCATTGAAGAAAGGGCTAAATTGTTTCAACAACTCTTAGAGAAAAGAAGAAAATTCTTTGCAGAAAAAAGTGCAAAAGAGAAGAGGAATAGACCACCAACCAGAGCTCAACAAAGAAGTATCATGTCTACCTATCTAAAAAACATGGCTGGATACAAGCACAATTAATTGAAGATCAAAAGCTTTAGTGATATTCAGAAGTTGTTTAACAGAGCTATGAAAAGGGTAAACATATTTGTAGATATGGACACAGAATTGGTGGAAGGTAGTGAAGTAAGAGGAGAAGGCAAACTACGTGTATGTTTCAGTCGTGATCGAGATCAGTCTCTCATGTCTAGTCCGCAATCCAGCTTTGTTTGCCCATAAAGACCAGCATACCGTCCAAACGGCCCACCGATACAATGTGTCCATAGCAAAACAACCCCCCAGACTACTGCCCTAATAGCCCAGCTCTATTAAAGAGCGACAACCATCCCACAGAATAGACCACTCCGGTCGGCCACTACCAAAAAGAGTAGGAGATGAGCTAGAACAAGAGAATGCAAAGAAGCAGAAGGTGGATGATGATCAGGAAGCAGCTAAGATAAAAGAGCTCATGAAAATTATTCCTGATGAAGAGGAAGTAGCAATTAATATTATACCTTTAGCCACTAAACCTCCAAGCATTGTTGATTGGAAGATTGTTAAACAAGGAAAGATCAGCTATTTTCAAATTATAAGAGCTGATGGAAGTTCAAAGAGGTACTCAGCCTTTATTCAAATGCTTAAAAGCTTTGACAGGGAAGATTTGGAAACTTTGTGGAAATTGGTTAAAGCTAATCATGGGTATTCAAGGCCAGAAGAGGGCTATGAGAGAGTGTTATGGGGTGATCTAAAGACAATGTTTGAACATCATGTAGAAGATGCAATGTGGAGGAATCTATGAGCAAACAAAGTGTTGGTTTGGAAGCTATTTGATTCCCGTAGAGTACACTTTGTGAGGTTTCAAAATCTGCATGTCTTTATGTTGGTAGAGAAGAGATATCCCCTTACACCAGCTACAATCACAGATATGCTAAATAAGAAGCTGCAAGCTAATCATTGGAATGAAATGTGTTATCATCTTCTTAAGCTCATCACAAAGCAACTCAAGAATCAATGAAGTGTTTGGAAGCATCCTCCTGGTGATTAATGAAGCTTTTAATGAAGAAACTTAATGATTTTGAGGATAAATATCAAGTTTAGGGGAGGATTGTTAGGATTAAAAGACTTCTTGATGATCTTAGAGTTACTGCTGCTAAGGTTTGTGTTACTACAGCTAGCATGAAGTTAGTGCTATTCATTAACTCTTATGAAAAATATGCTAAGTAGTTAGTACTGCTAGTGTAACTTAGTTACTACTGCTAGTGCAACTTAGTACTGCTAGTATAACTTAGTACTGCTAGTGTATATTAGTACTACTAGTTACTACTGCTAGTATATGTTAGTACTACTAGAGTAAAGTTAGTACTGCTGGAGAAGATTGAAGAAAATATTCTAAGCAGTTACTACTGCGTGTACACAGTTAATTCTGCTGGTGTATAAGTTACTACTCCTTGTTCAGATTTAATGCTGCTGGTACAAAGTTACAACTGCTGAAGATAAAGACTGATCAGAGAAGATAAAGATTGCTTAAAGATCAAGATTATTTAGTTGATAAGGATTGTTATTTATAGAATAGATCTTGAAGAATATTCTAAGTTTTTGTAATATATTGTAAATCGACTAGGACTCCTTAGTGTATAAAAGGAGGTCCTAGGGCATAGAGTTTGATATCAGAATCATATCTAGAAATCTTTTGTTTTGATATCGTTATAGCTTTAAGGTTTTGTAACCCTAATACTAGTTAGAGTATTCGTATTAATATATTGAAGCTTTTGTTTATTAATCTGTGTGTTCATTAGAATTACTATTTTATTGAAGAATTATTCTTATATTAAAGATTAGATTCCGCATAATCTTTAGTATTATCAAACAAAGTTTCTATCATAGTTGTGTAGGATTTATCTTACATAACTAAACCTTACACAAGCTAAGGAATTCAAGATCCATTCAAGTGGGATCAACAAGTGGTATCAGAGCTTGTTGCTTTGAGAAACTTTGCTAAGAAGACATGGATCAAGACTCAGTACATATGGTGGCTGCATCAAAAGTGCATTGGGATCAACAGTTGGTGTTGAAAGTTAATGCTACTGGTATAAAAGTTACTACTGTTAAAAGATTACAACTACTGGAAGAGTTTATGCTGACAGAGAAAAGATCAAAGACTTATTAGAGAAAGATAAAAGATTGATTGGTGATCAAGATTACTTACGTGATAAGTATGAGTTATTTATGGAATAGATCATGGTGAATATTCTAAATCTTAGGAATATATTGTAAATCAACTAGGACTTCTTGGTGTATAAAAGGATGTCATAGGGCATATAATTCATTATATGTATAAAGTACCAAAAATGAGTCATTCATAGAGTTGTTCATAGCTTCAAGGTTTTGTTACCCTAATACTAAGAGAGTATTCGTATTAATTGTAATAATAATATTGGAGCTTTTATTGTTAAATTATATTGTTTTGTATTACTGTTTCATTGAAGAATTCTTCTTATATTAAAGATTTGATTCCGCATAATCTTTAGTATTATCAAACAAAGTTTCTACTATAGTTGTGTTGGATTTATCTTGCATAACTAAACTTTACACAAGCTAAGGAATTAAAGATCCATTGAAGATGGATTAACCACTTACCATGGTATGATTGGATCCCTCATATATCTGACATCCAGTAGACAGACCTTATTTATGCAGTCTGCTTATGTGCCCGGTATCAAGCAAAGCCTACCGAAAAGCACTTAAATGCGGTTAAGCGGATCTTTTGATACCTAAAGGGAACCATTAACATGGGTCTCTCGGTTCTCGTACTGATAACCAGTATGTCTATAACAGCATATGCAGATGCAGATCACACGGGGTGTCAGGACACTAGACGCAGTACATCAGGAAGTGCTCAATTCTTAGGTGATAAACTTGTTAGCTAGTCTTTAAAGAAGAAAAAGTGCACTGCCATCTCAAGTACAGAGGCTGAATATATTGCTTTATCTGGGTATTGTGCTCAAATCCTATGGATGCATTCACAGCTAACAGATTATGGGTTCACATTCAATAAGATTCATCTGTACTGCGGACACAAGAGTGCGAATGCTATAAGCGGGCAATAATGGTCAACACTCATAGCCAAGCACCATCGATGTTCATACCATTTTTTAAAGGAGCAAGTGGAAAATAGAATCGGTAGAGTTATACTTTGTCGGACTGAATACCAACTGGAATGAATTCTTCACCAAACTTTGCCAAGAGAAAGATTCAACTTCTTGATTTGAAAAGTCTTGTATGTGACCATGTTCTGGAAATGTTGAAGCGTCTGGCAAAGGAAACAGACGAGTGATGGTGGTAACTCATATCATGTATCATATGTACATAAGAAAACATAAAAACATTAAAATATTTTCTTTTAATATAAAACTTTCAAAAACAAGATTAAAATTTTAAAATAGAAAAATATAAAAATATGTATCTCTGGCATGTCTTCTGAAAATCGATAACATTTACGGCCTTAGAAATATCATTTAACAATGATACGAGGCTGTAAATAAAGTTTGAGCAAAAGTTCAAAAGCTTTCAAAACATGCCAAAATAGCTTGCTATTATTTCAGATAGCAACCCAGTCATCATCTTAAAGGCAAGTATTTTAATAAGAAAACTTGAACTCTCAACGAGAATTTATTCTCGGGTATGGTCTACTTTATGACCATGCAAAGGCTTGTGTTTACTTTGCAACACAACCAGTGCTTTCTATATACCATGTGTGTACGTGTCAGTGCGTTTATGTGTGAAAATAAGAGAAATCTTATTTAATTGGTGTTTGGTTTTCTAAATTAAACAATACTTCATCAGAAACTGCTTTTCAAAGACATTTGACCACTCAAACAACGACTACAACTCTTTCAATAGAAAACGGGTCATTGTTTGAGGGGGATATAATGTCAAATACCTTCTTCATAAAATCAGTTTGTAATAAAGGAAAAGTTTTTAAAAATTACGGGTTTAACAATTAAAGGGGAGTTAATTAAAGTTTTGCTTATGTAAGCCTTTTAAATGTTATGTGTTTTATGCCTTTAGGGAGTATATGTGCAAATATAAGTTATAGGTATGTAGTTAAAAACATATGGAGACTATTTGTGCACATTTGTTAAACTGAATTGATTGTAGTCACCACCAAACCCGTGCCAGTCTCTCAGGCTAAAACCCCTTTTTACTTGTTAGAATTAGGATTATAACTAACATAGGATTAGCATAGGTTTGACTTAGATTAGTAAACCAAAATATTAATAAATTGAGAGATTTAACCTCGCTTCAAGTGTTCGACACCCTACTTACCACGAAGCTACCACCGACCGGGTACACTGCCCGTTAAAGTGTTGTTTTTGGGTAAGTCGGCAAAATATAAATTTAAAACTTGAATCATAAAAATATACACCACACAACGATACATCAACACTATAAACAACACATCTCTCAAACGAATTAAGGTTTTGTACGGACTTGATCTCGAAAACCCTAACAATCGAATTAAGGTTCATCAAAATCAAAACTAGCTAAAAACCTAAATTGAGTGAGAGGTTTTGCTTGTTTAGGAGTGTAGAACACTCAGTTAAAACAGTTTTGTGATTGGATATCATATGAATGTGTTCTTGATAATTCTTGTTTGTGAAAATTTAGGTTTTTAGGAATTAGTGAAATATGTTTGTGGGTTTTGTGTTAGGACGTTTGTATTCTCTTCCTTAAATGTATTTGAGCCATAAAAGGCATTTCTTGTTTGTAGTTTCTTGAATGAATGTGGTAAAAAGGATAAATATGCTTGTTCTTGATCATTCTTGATGATTCTGTGGCTAATTATTGTTATAACTGATCCTAAGTTCTATACAACTGATATGAATGCTATTTGAACAAGTCTTGATCCTTAAAATTCCGTGTTTGTAGAAATGTGTGTTTTGAGGCGAGTTAACAACTGCCTTTGAGAGGCGAGTTAACAACAAGCCTTCAAGAGGCGAGTAAAAAACTCCTTTCATATGGCGAGTTAACAACAAGCCTTCAATTGGCAATTTAACAACATCCCTTCACGAGGCGAGTTAACAACAAGCCTTCAAGAGGCGAGTTAACAACATACCTTCATGAGGCGATTTAACAACCCTATTAAGGAGGCGATTTAACAATTCCTATAGGAGGCGATTTAACACTTCTCAATAGGAGGCGATTTAGCAATAGATTTTAAGGAATTTTTAAGATTGAATTTTTTTCTGAAGGCAATTTAAAACTCAAGTTAGGTAGCTAATTAAAATTGGTTAATTATGCAATCTAAACAATTTAAGTAGGCTATATATCAAGGTTCAACAAGAATATTTGAACATGTCTTAGGTTACCTTATTCTCTACAAGTTAGTTTGAATAGGATTCCAAGAAGCACTATTTTAGTTGTCTTAAGGCCTTTCACATTATGCCTAATTAAGTTGCCCTTCGGATGATTAGATCTTATTCAAACATGCTAAATGCCTTAATGTGCCTAATCATTAAAATGATATCACAACATGAATCAAGCTTAAGTATTCAACAATCAAAGGCCTTATAGTGTGTTATATATAATATTGGTTATATATATAAACTATTTTGGTCAAATCTTAGCAGAAACATGAATACCACTCAAGCTAAACCTTACCAAGCCAGACACATTCAGGTCAAATCTCATAAACAGGTCTACATACACTGCATATTCAGATCCTAAAGGAGTGATATATAAGGACCAGATGAACAGAAACAGATTGATGCGCGCTGATGAACTCCATAAATTTAGTGATGGCACGCTCGATGATGTTCGGTCTGCTCTTAATGATATTGCTAAGGTAATAAGGATGGAATATCTGCCAAAGAGGAAATGGAGCGGCTTAGACAAATGAAAGGCTCGAGTTATGGTTCAGGATATCGACAAGCAGCTTTATGAGAGGAGGTTGATGCAGAATTTAGAGAAGTTCATTGGTGGAAGAGAATACGGGAATGACCTCAGGCTGCTGGAATGGACAATATGATTATGTCATATTGTGTCTTATCTTATTTCAGGTCAATCTCTCGTATATAATAATTCTTGTGAATATGTAAATAAATAGTGTAGACTATAATTAGGCATATATAGTGTTTGAGTACGAATTTTTAAGAATTTCTTAGTAAATTCAAAAAATTTCAAATTAACGTACTCAAACACCATATTATTCTCTCATAATTTGAGGGGGAGCATTAAAATGTTCCAATAATTGGCTTGTTAATAATTGGACATCTTTTTCCCCGAAACCATGAATATTTGAATCAATTGATATCCAAAATATCAAGAGATTTGACATTTTTGATAAGGGGAGAAAATGTGATTAAAATATATGGCTAAAGATGTGAATTTCAAGGACTTAAGTGCAAGCTTCTCCCTTCATATGCTAAACATTTTCGAATATCGATGCACATGTTGAGGGGGAGCATTACAAATAGTTTTAAGGCTGTGAATGATACCAAAAGACCGACCATGCATTTAATTATTTGGAGTTATAAGGTGGTTAATATTAGGTATTCGTTCCCACGATCCAGCCAGAACCGAAGGGATCTATCCAGGGACATTCCATTAGTAAGAATAGAAGTCCTTAGGTATGATGAAAAAAAGGAGTAAAGTGAGAAAAGGGATCTATCCAGGGACATTCCATTAGTAAGAATAGAAGTCCTTAGGTATGATGAAAAAAAAGGAGTAAAGCATTGAAGGGGTTGAAGAATTAAAAATAAAAGTTAAGATAAAGGGTGAAAAGAAAGAAGCCCTCCTTACACTTAGGCAGAAAT
>BQNB010005952.1:0-99716 GCA_026074375.1 Tanacetum coccineum
ACTATTACGTATACACAATTATATACTAGGATCTCCAAGTGTGACGCAAAACATTTCGCTTTGACTTACTTAATAATATCACAACGTTTTCAATAAAGTTTCTATTTTTAGAAAGCTTGCCGAAAGTAAAGATAATATAATCCAAACTTATCCTTTCACCTTAGTTTAACTAACATTACGAACCCTTTGCTTATTATAAACTATATTCAACAGTATACGCAAGTTTGACTTTCAAAAGTCAAACTTCGTAGTTGACTTTTTACCTAAAAATAACTTAAACTTGACTCGGTCGTAAAATCTTCGTTTTTAGGAGTTACAAGGCCTACCTTATATCAAAACGGACCTTGGAACATCTTTTTTCATATTCAAAAGCCTAATTTAGATTTTAAAAATTCCTCGACACTCTATGGTCAAGTCAAACTTTCTGGTCAACAAAAGTCAACACAAAGTCATATCAAAACTTGTTTTTACCAAAATCCAACAATTCCAACATGTTTAACTAGCCTAAAAACATGTACTAAAACCATCAAACATATGTTCATACTTGAAATACTTTCAAACCCGTTTTGCACTTGAATCAACTAGCTACAATTGCATACATGTAATAATCATCAAATAAATCAAGACATAAACATAAACAAGTGCTCACAAAGCAATAACAAAGTTTTATTTTGTTTACCCCTTTGCTAGACCGTACGGACGAACACCAAAACCAAACCAAAACCCCTTTTCAAATTAAACCACTTCAATATAACAACAATCTATCACCCTTAAACACTTCCTTATACTTGGAATTTACGAGAATCAACCAAAAACCCAACTTCTTAAATACTCATTGCGTGTGAGATTTTCTTAGTGGGATTTGTAGAGGATTGAACAAGGATTAAAATGGTATAATCGGATTTAAATGCATGTAAGTAACAAATTTTTGGCAATGATTTGTGAGTGTGGGTGCTAGTTCGAACGACAAGAGGAGAGGAGGAGCAAGAAAAGTGAATTTTTTTTATAAAAGAATAAAATAAAGGATATGGTGTTCTATTTATAGAATTCAAGTTTGATCAATTGGCAATTTTAACCCCTCCTTTCATAAGTCTTTGCAAGTTTAATACAAATTGGTTATATTTTCGTTACTTAGTTGGTCAAACACGGGAAACATTACGTTTGTAAATATTTTAAATCCGTCCCACTAAATATAGTTTAAAACCTTTATTAAAACGTTAAACCTCGTGAATCACGGCCTTTAAACACAGTTTTTACAAAAACTCAGGGAAACGACGAAAAATACAAAATTAACATAATTACGCTCTCGGAGCAATAAAATATATTTTTCTGACTTTCTTAAATGCTAAAAACAAATAGAAACTAAATCACGGAATGAAATTTACCATTAAAAGGAAATTCTAATCAACCACATATAGCATAACGACTATAATTATTTACGTAATCAAAAATAACTATCTTAGGCTAGGGATAGACGTTGACCTAAAACTCGGGTTGTTACAGACAAGGTTACGCCGTAACATCATTTTAGCCTAGAAGATTGGAAGCCTACGTAGCAAGGTTACGGCGTAACGTCTCATAAGGGTTACGTCGTAACAGTTTTGAAATATATAAATAGAGTCCTCATCTGGCTCATTCATCATCACTCACTTCCACAACTCACTACACAGTCTAAAAGGGGTGAGCCAAGCCTCCAAGGTCCGAAGCATTTCACTAGAAGGTCTAAGGGAGAAGTTACTTTACTTAATTCTTGTATTTAATCATTCATAACATTCACTGTAAGAACAATGATGATTCAATCCATGTTTACTTTCATTAATCCATGAGCGGCTAAGCACTCTTAATGTTGGCCTAACCATGTAATTGCTATTGATATGATTATTGTTTCCTGTTCAATTATGGTTCTGTTAGATATCCTTATAGCCTTTCATTGATCCCTGTGTTTTGGTAGTATAAAGGGTGGCTTAGATCTTGTTAATACTGTTATTAGACTTACCCTGTTGAACCTGGGATTAGCGAGGTACTAGGGTAGCTTGACACCTATCCCTAGTGTAGAAATTTACCACATTACAACCTTTGCCATATTAAATACTTAAAAAGCACAGGAACTCTTTCTTAAATACATATCATTTATTTCTTAATATTAAGCTAAAAAGACAAATAATGAACGGAAATGGTATAAAAATGCATTGCATGCGTTTGTATTGTGAATTATGTCTTGCAGGTTCGGATATATCACAAAAGGACAAAAATGAAGCCAAAAATGGACAAAACCAAGCACGAGAAAGGAAAGAGCATGGGAAAATGAAGCCGAAGGCATATGCATTTTTAATGGGCCAACCTGTAACCCATTTAATGGGCCAAGTCAGCCCATTAATTCTTGAAGTATACAAACCTTAAGCCTAATAAATATACACAAATCCAAATCTAATACAAGTCCAAATCCTTATCTAGTCCATGTCCATATAGAAAAGCCCAAACCAAAAGCTTGATTTAAAACAATAACACCCATCATTAGTTACTATTCATCATCTCTTACCCTGCGTGAACACAGGGTAAATCCACCCTTCTCCACATGCTCCCATCCCTTCTAGAAGTATAGATGACACGTCTAACACACCCTTGACACGCTGGCAATCCTAAATGATATAATTGGATGATGAGACGTGGAGGTAATCAAGGGTTCTAAAAGATGGATTGAAGGTTTGTTGCAAATCAAGGGCTAGGATTAAAGTTAGGACGCTCCTCCTCACATCTAGAATCATCTATTGCCTGCTATAAATAGAGAGGCTCTATCACACAGTGAAATCATCTAGTGTAGTGTAGTATAGGAGTAGTGTAGCTTAAATTTTAGTTTATTGACTTTCCTTATTGTAATTTTCCTTTCAAAAGCATTGTAATCCCTTTTTCATTTAATAATTTCAGTTTCACCAATACTGTCTTTAAATTTTGTCTTAAATTTTATGCAAATTAAATCAAAATGTGTTTAGAAGTTACTTAGTGAGCTTATATGGATGATAAGCCAGAAATGGATGGGATTATGGTGATTTACCAGCTTATGTTGGAGCTTGTAGATTAGATCTTAGAGCATTTTATTTCCTTGTTTAAGCAAGGGACTAAGGTACATTCACTTTTTCTATGTTTAGTGTATTAACCTATTCAGCTTATTAATCTACTTATTTGTGCTTATTCTCCGCTTATTCATGCTGATTTTGTCTAATTGTTAGGTTAATATGTTTAGTTTGTAGTTTAGTATAAGATTTATTTAAGTTTTAGTAAGACTGCCCCTTTTAGTTAATATAGCTTATTAGTGTAGCTTATTTCTAGAGCTTATTTTCCCTAGATTTTTTCTTAATTGTCCTTAATAAGCTTAGTACTTAATCTGTTTTACAAATCAAGGCTTATTTCAGCTTATAAATGGTTATTAAGTTTTAAAGAGGTGTTTGGGATAAGGTTTTTAATATGGTAAAATAAGGCGTAAACTGTTTTTGGCTCTCATATCAGTTTTTATAAGCTCTAATTCAGTCCAAAGATTAGTTTTAATAAGCTTAAAGTTAGTTTTGTTAAGATTTGATGTATTTTGTATCAAAAGTCCAAGTCTACTAAATAAATAGTATTCCAAACTGCTTATTTGCTATATGTATAAGAATGAATGATTAAGGTGTAGATTTTGTGCTTAAAATGAGTCTTAAATGCATCAACATCAATCTGTTTTATGTCAAATCGTTTTGCAAAATTCTTTTTGGAAAACAGTTAAAGTAGTGGTAATGATTTGTTCTTAAAAAGTCTTAAATGTGCAGATCTTTTTAGTCCTTAATCTTGCTTATTTTTGTTTAATTTTGATTAATCTTAGCTCATTATATCCTTGTTTCAATCTGTTTTAAGTTTCTAGTGTCTTAAAAGTTATTTAGAGTCTTTAAATTTGAGCTTAAAAGTAGTCATTAATCTTCAAAAAGCCAAAAATAAAGTAGTGTAGTATGTCATTTTCAATCTACTTTTCTAGCTTATTTCTTAAACTTATATACTAGTTTTCAGTTTATTTGAGTCATTTGAGTCCAGGTCTAAATCTGTTTTCAGTTTTTAGCTTCTTTTAAGAGCTTATCAGTCCTAGAGCTTAGCTTAAGTTTTGGAAAAAGTCCTTAAAACCTCCTAAAGTGTCCTTAGAGTCTGCTGTCTTATTGCTTTTTAATGATTTCCAACTTATTTAATTTGCTTATTTGTAGTCATTAGAGCTTATTAGGTATAGGGTTAAGTCTGTTTCTAGCTTATTAAGTTTTCTATGTGCTTATTGAGTCTAAAAATAATCCAAACAGTCCTAGCCTTATGTCTAGTTTTAACTAAATCTTTAATAAGCCAAACTGTGATTTTAAATTATCTCTTCAAGCTTAATATTAAGTTCTAGTAAAAAGTCTTTTATTAAAAGTTCTTTTTTTTGCTTATTCCGTAGCTTTTTCAAAATAAAAAATAAAAAAATGGTTTGCAATAAGGGACTGTCACAGGACTCGAACCTGTGACCTCCCCTTTACAACACACACTCCTTACCAACACGCCCTTGGGTCTTTTTCATTCTTCTTTTGTTTTAGTTATTTATACACGTTTTAGATTTTAAGCTTCTTGAATTTTAAACAGCTTATTGGCTTTAGCTTATTGTCCTGTTTTTCTTGGTAAACCTTTAGGATAGTGTCTAGTATTTTAGAAATTTTTATAAATTTTTAGGATTTAATTTAGTATTTTATTTTAATTTTTAGTATTAATTAGTTTTAAAAAATAGTTTTAATTAGTTTAAAAATTCAAAAAAAATATTTTTCTATTTTTAAAAATTATTTTAAAGCATTTAAGTTTAGAAATTTGCATTTTGAGTTTTTGAATTTTAATTTGTCATTTTTTGTTAATTAGTTAGTTTATTTTAGTTTTTATAGTCGTTAGAATTTAGTTGTGCTTTTAATTCTAGTTTAGCGTGCCTTTATATGTTTTTCCTTTGCGTTATTAGATTTAGAAACTAAAACCAAAACTTAAATGACAATTAAGCTCGATTTTCAACATGAACGTAGATTTTCATTCACCTCTCACCGAGGAGAACGATACCCGTGTTGATTACTTATTATTCTTTCCTAAGAATAATTTGTATGATACTTTGCTTATGTATATGTATTTTATATTATATATTATTAAGGGTTATTTGTTTGATACGTATCTTTAACGAGAATATCAAAATGGCGCCGCTGCCAGGGAGAGGTGTAGCGATTTTTACGAGATTGTTCGTGTTCGAGCCTTGAAGATCCTTTCCCCGTGAAAGTTTTCGTGTTATATATAAAAACCCAAAAATATTTTTCTATTCTATTTTCTTTTCTATTTTCCTTTTATATTTAAATATTAAAAATGTCGTTTTGTTAATTGTGGTTTCGGCTCATCTTTAGTTAACAAACTATCAGAGAGGTATAAGAAAGGTCGATCCTACGAACTTCGATCCGAAAGGAGACAGTTTTTAAAACGCTTTGCGCTTACCCGCTTCTCCGCTTCTTTGTGCGTTTTCTAGAGAGCTACCGTACACCTTTGACTTTCGGTTACCAAAAATATTTTTCTTTCTTATTATTTATTTTCCTTATGTTTTATTTGAAAAATCTATAAATATTGTTTTTTATCCTCTTATTCATTTAATTCTTATTCTCTCTACCCTCTGATCTGATAATTCTTCAACATGTCTTGGTTTTCAAGGTGCTCGTGGTGTGGAGGTCCGTTTAACGATGGAAATTATCGGTGTTGTACCAATGTGAGTTTCGAAAATGAGTTTGTCTGTAACCCTGATTCCATTTCAAATGATGAAACACCTGATTTTTCCTACCCACCTTCACAACCCCAAACATCTTCGTTCGACCAATTTCATTGTTTTGGGTGTGGATATCCGTTAGAAGATGGTGTACGTTGTCAATGGTGTACTTGCAAGTGGTGTCGATATGGTTTTAGAGAAGGATTTTGCTGGTTTTGCGCTTCAAGAGATGGAAATTCATCCATTGATGCTCCAAATCCGAACTCTTTCAATGATCCTCCAAACGTTTTCACCCACCCTCCACAACCCAGTACGAATCATACTCTTGTGAATTATGTAGAAACGACACTCATTATGGTTATGATTGTCCTCTACGGGTGCCGCTTGTCTATGAGCATGAACCAGGCTATGATAATTTTTATCCACAAAATTCACCAAGTTTTCCACAAAAAATCTTAATTATGAAAAATGTAGGGGTCCTCATGAAGATTATCAATGTCAACCGTGGCATCAAAACTACTCTGAGCTTAACCCTTGCTATGATTCTAATTCTTACGGTTTTAACCAACCCACACAGTATTCCATCGATCATCAACCTCAGAGTATTCAAGAAGACCTTAATCAGCAAAGGATGAATGATGTTCTTAAAGTTGTGCAATCCTTGGTTCAAAAGTTATGTCAACAAGAGCAGGCATCTAATCTTAGTATTCATACTCCCGAGCCTTCGCGACATTTCAATTCTATTTGCTATGATGACGATGACGATGATGGAGGAGAGTACTATTTATTTGAATGAAATTATTTCTCAAATTCCTCCGTCTAATGCAATCACACCCGTCTTACCGACTTTGGAGCCCGAGGACTCTCTCAGTATGGGGGATGAGCATCTTAGCACTATTCCTAAAAAGGAATTGGACGAATTCATAAAGTCTAGTGTTGAGGACCTTATCCCAATCCCAAGTGAGTCCGAGGATACACCCGAGAGTGATAGTGAGTGTAATGATTTCTCTCCTATTAACATTCTTGAAGGAAAATCCATGACTTTCTCTAACCCTCTCTTCGATTCAAATGATAATTTTACTTCTAGTGATGACGAGTCACTATCCGATGAGGACGTTCCGGAAGATAATGTTACAATTTACTCGAACCCTCTTTTCGAATTCGATGATGAATATATCTCTAGTGACGAAAATCCTCTTTTTGATGATATGTTAGAGAACATCAAGAGTAAGGAATCTTATGTTTCTAACCTTGATGAGCTGGCTTTTTCCGATGCTAATGAGGATGAGTGTTTCGACCCAGGAGGCGGAATTGATGAGATCGATGCTTTTCTAGATATTGATGTTCCTACAGAGATAAAAGACGGTTATCATGATTCGGATGGAGATATAATCTATTTTGAGAGTTTGCTTATAAATGACACTTTCCCTAATCTCCCTCCTAAGGTGTTCTTAGATCATAACCCAAAAAGCTTAAATAATAAAACTGATAATTTAAAGAGTATGGTCAAAGTTTTTGACCCTGGGATTTGGGAGAAATTTTTTTCTCCAACATATGTGAAATTACCCTTTGAGGATCACCATTATCTTTCCCTCACATATGTTTTCCGAATTTTTCTTCCTTATTTCACCTATCAGGTGGATTATTCTCTTCTTCTCTCCCCCGGGAGTGAGGATATCATTTTTGACCCCGGGATCTTCGCTTATAGTTTTTATTCCTTAGAAATGGTAGCGAATGGAAGTTTGATGGAGATTTGATTTTCCACATGTTTCGTCCCTAATATTACGATGATATGGGGAGAGTCAAGCTAGAGACTCGCATAAAAACAAGCACTTCATGGGTGACAACCCATGCTTATCCCTAGTAGTAGTATATTAGTATAATAGTTATGAATAAGTGTGACGTGAGAAGGCTCCCCTCTTCCTTTCTTGTGTTTCGTGGTTTGTGTTTTATGTCCAAGATTACCCGGATTTTGAAGACTCTCGTACTCGCGGTTTTATCCATCATTTACTAGAGCTTCTATCCTTAGCATGCTTATATATGGGAATCCGATATCCTAGATCTTATTGACTAACGTTTATCTATTAGTATAATTAATAAACGGATTTAGATTTATGTAGAGACCCTTTTAAACATTGAGGACAATGTTTAGTTCTAGTGTGGGGACATCTATCGATTTGATCTTACTTGCATTTGCCTTGTCTTCATGTAACCCCGTTTTGCCACTAAAAATACCAAAAATATTTGATTTTATGCAAAAATTTAAAAAATTTCAAAAATTAAATAAGTGTTTTGACACAAATGTTTGACTTTCCGCTGGTGAGAACAAGAATAAATTTTGACTTGATCGAGCATTTTGCGCTCTAGCTTGCCCCTTAACCTATATAAATGAAAGCTTTTGCTAGTTTTTTATACAAGAAGCTTTAAAATACGAATTCTAGCTTGAAAAAGCCAAGAGTTTGCAAGTTTCCATAATAGATTTTAAATATGCAAAGCTTAATTTTATTAGACTAAGCATTCGCGGATCTTTTTATTAAAGATTTTAAATTTGCGAAGAACGAAAAATGATAGAGTTGAATACAAGTTGGATGCTAAGCAAGGATTAGTTGGAAATCTTAAGAGCTCATAAGTGTAATTTGTGGCTTTTCCTCCGCGAAGCTTCTAACCGGACTAATAATACGTGCTCTTTTCAGAAATTAGACAAGTTAGTGGTTTTATCACCCTTGAAAGTCCTTTATAAATCAACATTTTTAGACTTTTTAGTCTTAGTTCAAATTTATACTAAAATTTTCTAAAATGAAATTTTCTCTATATACCGTGGTAATAAAATGTGTTATTATAATATATATATAATAGTCATAATAATACCTTGTCAGATTACTAGATCATGGTCGGCTCGCATATGATGTGACAGTCTTCATATAAGGAAAGGTCCGAAGCCGAAATAAGACAACTGGATCATGGTCGGTTCACGCTCGATGTGACAGTTCGTTTAAAGGGTGGAGGTTATAAGTATAATAATATTAATGTTAAGTGTAATGTATGTTATTGAATAAATATAGAGAAAATCTTTTTTTCTAAAATTTAAATATGCTTTTGAACTAGGACTATTTCGTTTAAATTTTGGTCTTTCTAAATAAAGTATTAGTTTAATGGGAAACCTAAGAGTTTTTGAAACCGAAGGTCCGTGAGTTCCGATACTATTCTCTGTGGGATGTCAAAAGCCTGGTCACCTAAGCTAGTCTCGGTTGGGATGTGCCGAGAAGAAAGTCGCTACATGGAATGATCTCGCCTTCAAAAACATAATTCTTGGGGGGAACGTTATGAAGGATTATAACTTTATTAAAATGTCGATTGGATGGTCGAAATTCGAAGTGAGCACATACACATTTATAAATATTGATCCATCGGGATTGAAAAGTTAATCTAGGCTTACACAAATTGCAAATATGAGTAGTGTTAGCATATTAACTTGTATTTAACAATGATTTCGTTTTTAAGCTTGGTTTGGGGCGGGTGAAAAATCAAGGACGATGAATTTATCCTTTAGGACACTATGTATAAGTGCTTCTTGTTCCATGATCATAAAAGTTATAATTAAATAATAAAAGTCGAACATGTTGTCACTTGTGAAAACTTAATATATATATTTAAATAAAAAAAATAAAAAAATGGTAAAATGGGGTGTTTCAAAACTAGTGATTTCTTAATACCCTTAGATGAACACTTAGCTACTTTTCGAGGTAATTAGTCTAGGGGGGTTGAAATTTTTAGTTTTCTATATGTGTATATGACATTGCGTGAGGAAACGGCAATAGCGTAGTATGGGGGATTTTGATATGTGCTTAAGCACATATAAATTATTTCTTAATATTTAGCTAAAAAGACTAATAATGAACGAAAACGGTATAAAAATGCATTGCATACGTTTGTATTATGAAGTGTGTCTTGCAAGTATGGATATATCACAAAAGGACAAAAACAAAGCCAAAAACGAACAAAACTAAGCACGGGAATGAAAAAAGCATGGGAAAACGAAGCCGAAGGCATATTCATTTTTAATGGGCCAACCCGTAACCCGTTTAACGGGCCAAGTCAACCAAATAATTCTTGAAGTATACAAACCTTAAGCCTAATAAATATACACAAATCCTAATCCAATACAAGTCTAAATCCTTATCCAGTCCAAGTCCATATAGAAAAGTCCAAACCAAAATCTTGAGTTAAAACAATAACACTCGTCATTGGTTACTATTCATCATCTCTTACCCTGTGTGAACACATGGTAAATTCACCATTCTCCACACGCCCTAATCCCTTCTAAAAGTATAGCTGACACATCTGACACACCCTTAACACGCTGGCGATCCTAAATGATATCATTGGATGATGAGACGTAGAGGTAATCAAGGGCTCTAAAAGATGGATTAAAGGTTTGTTGCAAATCAAGGGCTAAGATTGAAGTTAGGACGCTCCTCCTTACATCTAGAATCATCTATTACCTGCTATAAATAGAGAGGCTCTATCACACAGTGAAATCATCTAGTGTAGTGTAGTATAGGAGTAGTGTAGCTTAAATTTTAGTTTATTGTCTTTCCTTATTGTAATTTTCCTTTCAAAAGCATTGTAATCCCTTTTTCATTTAATAATTTCAGTTTCACCAATACTGTCTTTAAATTTTGTCTTAACTTTTATGCAAATTAAATCAAAATGTGTTTGGAAGTTACTTAGTGAGCTTATATGGATGATAAGCCAGAAATGGATGGGCTTATGGTGATTTACTAGCCTATGCTGGAGCTTGTAAATTAGCTCTTTGAGCATTTTATGTCCTTGTTTAAGCAAAGGACTAAGGTACATTCACTTTTTCTATGTTTAGTTTATTTACCTATTCAGCTTATTAATCTACGTATTTGTGCTTATTCTCTTCTTATTCATGCTTATTTTGTCTAATTGTTAGCTTAATATGTTTAGTTTGTAGTTTAGTATAAGATTTATTTAAGTTTTAGTAAAACTGCCCCTTTTAGTTAATATAGCTTATTAGTGTAGCTTATATTCTAGAGCTTATTTTCCCTAGAATTTTTCTTAATTGTCCTTAATAAGCTTAGTACTTAATATGTTTTACAAATCAAGGCTTATTTCAGCTTATAAATGGTTATTAAGTTTTAAAGGGGTGTTTGGGATAAGGTTTTTATTATGGTAAAATAAGGCGTAAACTGTTTTTGGCTCTCATATCAGTTTTTATAAGCTCTAATTCAGTCCAAAGATTAGTTTTAATAAGCTCAAAGTTAGTTTGTTAAGATTTGAAGTATTTTGTATCAAAAGTCCAAGTCTGCCAAATAAATAGTATTCCAAACTGCTTATTTGCTATATGTATAAGAATGAATGATTAAGGTGTAGGTTTTGTGCTTAAAATGAGTCTTAAATGCATCAACATCAATCTGTTTTAAGTTAAATCGTTGTGGAAATTCTATTTGGAAAACAGTTAAAGTAGTGGTAATGATTTGTTCTTAAAAAGTCTTAAATGTGCAGATCACTTTAGTCCTTAATCTAGTTTATTTTTGTTTAATTTTGATTAATCTTAGCTCATTATATCCTTGTTTCAATCTGTTTTAAGTTTCTAGTGTCTTAAAAGTTATTTAGATTCTTTAAATTTAAGCTTAAAAGTAGTCATTAATCTTTAAAAAACCAAAAATAAAGTAGTGTAGTCTGTCATTTTCTATCTACTTTTCAAGCTTATTTCTTAAACTTATTTAATAGTTTTCAGTTTCTTTGAGTCATTTGAGTCCAGGTCTAAATCCGTTTTCAGTTTTTAGCTTCTTCTAAGAGCTTATCTGTCCTAGAGCTTAGCTTATGTTTTGGTAAAAGTCCTTAAAACCTCCTAAAGTATCTTTAGAGTTTGTTGTCTTATTGCTTTTTAATGATTTTCAGCTTATTTAATTTGCTTATTTGTAGTAATTAGAGCTTATTAGGTATAGGGTTAAGTCTGTTTCTAGATTATTAAGTTTTCTATGTGCTTATTGAGTCTAAAAATAATCCAACCAGTCCTAGCCTTATGTCTAGTTTTAACTAAATCTTTAATAAGCCAAACTGTGATTTTAAATTGTCTTTTTCAAGCTTAATATTAAGTTCTGGTAAAAAGTCTTTTATTAAAAGTTCTTATTTTTGCTTATTCCGTAGCTTTTTCAAAAAGAAAAATAAAAAAAATGGTTTGCAAAAAGGGACTTTCATAGGACTCGAACCTGTGACCTCCCCTTTACAACACACACTCCTTACCAACGCGCCCTTGGATCTTTTTCATTCTTCTTTTGTTTCAGTTATTTATACACGTTTTAGATTCTAAGCTTATTGAATTTTAAACAACTTATTGGCTTTAGCTTATTGTCCCGTTTTTCTTGGTAAACCTTTAGGATAGTGTCTAGTATTTTGGAAATTTTTATAAATTTTTAGGATTTAATTTAGTATTTTATTTTAATTTTTAGTATTAATTAGTTTTAAAAATAGTTTTAATTAGATTAAAAATTCAAAAAAATATTTTTCTATTTTTAAAAATTAGTTTAAAGCATTTAAGTTTAGAAATTTGCATTTTGAGTTTTTAGAATTTTAATTTGTTATTTTTTGTTAATTAGTTAGTTTATTTTAGTTTTAATTTGATTTAAATGTCGTTAGAATTTAGTTGTGCCTTTAATTCTAGTTTAACGTGCCTTTATCTGGTTCCCCTTTGCGTTATTAGATTTAGAAACTAAAACCAAAACTTAAATGACAATCAAGCTCAATTTTCAACATGAACGTAGATTTCCATTCACCTCTCAACGAGGAGAACGATACCCGTGTTGATTACTTATTATTCTTTCCTAAGAATAATTTGTATGATACTTTACTTATGTATATGTATTTTATATTATATATTATTAAGGGTTATTTGTTTGATACGTATTTTTAACGAGAATATCAGTTAGCTTAAGGATAGTTGGGGATTAACCACTACAAACTTGGATGCCCTGCTCGTGTGATCGTAGGGGAATGTGGAATCGCAGAGTGAGTATAGGACAGACCTCAAATGCCAATTTGGGTCTGTCGATATTAGAACCACTGATGGAACTTATAATTGAATATTGCACAGGAAAATGTAATCATAGTATTAGTAACGAAATTGTTAGACTATCACACTTTTCTCCCTGAATTCTTTTCTCACTTTACTTTTTTGTAGTTATTAAAATCAACTTAAAACCATTTTCAAACGTGACATAATCTAATTAGAACTAGTAAACCTTATCTCTTGGGACGACCTTGGATTTACTAAACTACTGCACTATATACGACCGGGTTCTCTACGCGTCTACGCGTTAGTGCGTGTATCGGTAGACGAGTTTTATAAATTTAAAACTTGACATTTAATTATTTAAAACAATTTACGCATCAGGTGCCGATAGGAGTTTTGTGTCGACTACCTTTAGTGCCTTGCTTAATGTCATCTGATGAGGTGTCATTTTATACACTTTTTCGAGGTCATTTACCCCTAAATCGTGCATTTGTGCCCAAAATAGGTACTTAATGTTCCTTTTCAGGTATTTAGCATTTGGAAGGCATTCGGAGGAAATACATGTGACTTGGGCTCATTTGGAGAAGAAACGGACAAGACTACGAACCAACACCAAGACTCTTCAAGATTTAAAGTCTTAGAGCCTGGAGACGGCGTCACCATTTATACACGACGTCGTCACACTTCATCTAGTGACGGCGTCACAACATCTCTTGACGGTGTCAGCCCGCACCGACTCAACTCAGATCTAGAAGATTCTAGTTTATGACGGCATCACGATTAAAACGCGACGCCGTCACAACGATATTCTTATAAATATAGACCTGAAATAGGGTTTTATGTGTGTAACTTTTGAGTAAAAAAGGAGACGAACCCTAGTTCGTTTGGCAGCTTATTAGGATGATTTTAGGACTTCAAAACCCTATTGTACCTCCTTCAATTCATGTTTTAATCAAGTAAGACTATCTTAATCATTCAATATGTCTTGTTGTTTGATTCTTTATTGTTCTTGCTTTATCTTTAAGATGCTTGGCTAAACCCCTTATTGTATTCATTTATGGTTGTATGAAACCTAGAATGTAGATCTTAGTGGTGTTGCTTCTTGTGATGAATATGCATGTTAGGCTTTAAAAAACCAGCTTTTGTCTGTATCTTTGCTGATATGTCTAGGGAAACATGATTGTGTAGAAAGGATACCATTGGGTAACAATCTTCATACAACCTTGCCCCTTATATGGTTGATCTACTTTTAATATATTTCAAATGCATTTAATATACTCTTGGGGGCCGGGTAATAGTCTTCATACTACCTTACTTTGTGTTTTACCTCAACGGAATATTAAATAGATGGCGGGTTCGTGTAATCTGTTCATGACTTAGGAAATAATTACATAGATCGTCATAAGTGTGACAAAGCAACAACACTAGAAGAAGCAATCTAGGGAGTAATACATGATTAAATGAATACAATCTTTTTATTATATTGTTATCACCATTAGCGTAGTTTATTATTTAGTTTAATTGCTAAAACCAACCAAACCTCTCAAACATATGATTTTACTGCTTTCCTATAAACATAAAAACACAAAAATAATCTTCTCTCAACCCCTAGAATTCTGTTAGACCGTGATCAAGCCTTCTTAACCTATTTCGCTAGAGAATGATAACAACCCCCGAGTCTTGCCTATACTACTACTACAACGGTTAGGTACTCTGCCTAGGGAGTTGTAAAACTTCTTGTAGAAGTCCCATATGACAACCGCAACAAGTTTTTAGCGCTGCTGCCAGGGAATAGTTAGGTTTTGATCATAGTTTAGCTTAGTTCTACTTGCTTGAATCCTTTCAAGTGAGAATTTAATTTCCGCATATTAGCTTTCTCATAGTCTATCTTTTCTTTATGTCATTTGTTTCGTAAACCACCGTGACACGTAGCACCGTTAAAAGGTTAACCAAACCCCTCGACGAACCTGAAAGAGAATTCCGAAGGCTTAAAAGAGCCGCCTGGCATTACAAATCTCTTGGTATAGCCGAAAGAAACCTCTTTGATGCTGAAGCATCCTCCTCCAACAACACTAGAGCCAAACCACCAACACCTCCCAAAACCCTACATGAACATTCTCACCCTAATCCCTCTAGTTTCCAAAACCTAATCACCCTTCTAACCAAACAAATAGGAAGAATCATCGACTCAAGCGACATCTGGTTAATTCAAAAAACATGCACATTCCAAGGATTAAGAAATGAGGACCCCCTCCGTCATGTTAAGCACTACTAAAGTATCGTCGATAACATACAAGCTGACGGAGCCACAAGGGATACATCTAAGCTACGCTTCTTCCATTTCTCCCTCAAAGGAAAAGCAGTAGAATGGCTTGACATAATACCCCCCACTCAAATCACGACATGGGATCAGCTCGTATCACGATTCCTTGATCACTTCTTTCTGGTAGGACGTACCTCATCCCTAAGAGATTTAATCCTTCGATTCAAACAAGGGGATGACGAACCCATTAAAAGGGCCTGGATCCATTTCCATGACTTAATTAAACAGGTTCCTCATCACGGGATACAGAAATGGCTTCTGGTACAAATCTTTTACAACAACATATCTCGGGATAACTATAGGAAACTCGATCAATTCGCTCAATTCTGCTTCAACTCTCTCACCGAAGAAGAGGGGTGGAATCGAATTGAAGAATATGTCCAATACCAAGACGATCTATAGGACGATATGTCACCACCCATGAATGTTTCTTCCATTTCGGAAGCAATGCAACCTACATTCAGGAGACGTCTAAAAAGGGCTTGCAACTAAATTTCCTACCTTGAAACACCTACTCGAGAATTTGGGTTGAAAAACCCCTACCTAATATGCGACTACTGTGGAGGATCCCACGAGGTTGATGAATGCAAGCAGACCAACCTGGCCGAGCAGGTATGCTTGTCCGAGGGAGACATCTACGATGATCCTTACCATCAAAGGTTTTATTAGAACGACGATACCCCACCATGAGGGAACAGCAAACGTAAAGAAAAAGGAGAGGATGGCCCCGAATGGATTGTTAGAAATAAGTTTGAATATGAGATCACCAACTTTAGGATTAAGAATAAGTCCCACGCGAAAGGGATAGGAAATATGCTTGACCAGCACCATAAGGAATTGCATGAACAATTCTTCCAAATCCTCTCCACAATCAGGGAAAGCGAAACTCCAGAATCTGAAGCACCAACTTTCGCCATAACAACCAGATCAGGAGTTAGCACCCAAGAGCCTCATTTCCCAGCTTCACCACGACCAACGTCTGACAACCTCACTAAGGGGGAAATTAAAAAAGAAAGGTATGAGGGCGAAGGACCAAGCATTGTACAAGAACCCATCCCTCGGCCATCCATCTTTTACCAACCTTCCAAGTTATCCAATCTGCCCTTTCCATCCAGATTAAAGAAGCGGAAAAAGGATGACGAGGATGAGTGGCTTCTCTCAATCTTTAAGTAAATACACATCAATATGCCATTCCTTGAAGCCATGATTCACATGCCAAAGGGTGCCAAGGTTTTGAAAGATCTCCTTTCACATAAGAAGAAACTTGAAAAGGCGGCCTCCTCAATCAAACTGAGTGAGGAGTGTTCTGCTATTATCCAAAGGAGTCTGCCCCAAAAAGAAGGGGATCCAGGAAGCTTCACACTGCCATGTCTTATCGGACCCCTAACAGTCAAGAACGCCCTTGCTGATTTAGGAGTAAGCATAAATCTTATGCCACACTCTCTTTTCTGATAATTAGGAATTTCTAAGCTTAAACCGACCAAAATGAGTATTCAACTAGCCGATCGATCTATCAAATACCCCATCGGGGTCTACAAGAATCTATTGGTGAAAATAAGCAAATTCATCTTCCCAGTTGACTTCATGGTTATGGAAATAGATGAAGACGAGCTAGTCTCGATCATTTTGGGGCGGCCCTTCCTTGCCACGACAAGAGCTGTAATTGACGTTCACGAGGGAAAATTGAGTTTAAGGGTCGAAAGTGAAACCATCACCTTTAATATTGGGAAGTCTATGAAATCTAAACACTCCCATAACGATTACCTATACTGTGTCGATCACACCGCTAAGCTAGTCCAGGAACAATGGGTCAACATAGTAAACCATGACGGAAAATGGACTGAAGAAGAAGAAGAGGAAGATTATAATGAGGTGCTTGCAGTTTCCTTCTATCCGTGGACAGAGCCTGTGGAACTACTCGAATGGAAAGCCCTGAAGAATCGATTAAAACCGTCAAGTGTGGAACCACCCAAACTTGAATCGAAGGAATTACTCGAACACCTTGAGTACGCTTTCCTCCAGGAAAACAACCAACTTGCAGTGGTCATCTCATCCGCATTATCCACCGTTAAAAAATCCAGGCTCCTCGAGGTTCTTTAGAATCATAAAGGGGCGATCGCCTGGAGTATTGCGGACATTAAAGGGATCGACTCATCCTTCTGTACTTACAAAATTCTCATGGAAGACGAGTTCAAACGAAGTATCCAACCTCAAAGACGAGTGAACCCTAACATCAAGGAGGTAGAAAAAAAGAAGTCATAAATCTCCTTGACGCATGATTAATCTACCCCAACTCCGATAGTCCTTGGGTAAGTCTTGTCCAGGTTGTCCCAAAGAAGGGAGGAATGACCGTAGTAAAGACTAAGAAGGATGAGCTCATCCCGCAACGGACGGTCACTGGATGGCGTGTATGCATCGACTATCGTAAATTGAATAACGCAACCCGGAAAGATCACTTTCCACTTCCGTTTATCGATCAGATGCTTGAACGCCTAGCTGGGCATGAATACTACTGCTTTCTAGACGGGTTTTCAAGATATTTTCAAATCCCTATCGCACCTAAAGATCATGAGAAAACCACATTCACATGCCCCTATAGGACTTTCGCATACAAACGAATGCCCTTTGGATTATGCAATGCCCCAACAACCTTTTAGCGTTGCATGACAGCCATATTCCATGAGCTTATCGAGGATAGCATGGAAGTATTTATGGATGATTTCTCCGTCTTTGGTAGTTCTTTCGACCATTACTTAAAAAACCTTGAAAAGATGCTAAAAAGGTGTGAGGAAACCAACCTTGTGTTAAACTGGGAAAAGTGCCATTTCATGGTAAAGGAAGTAATCATCCTCGGACATAAAGTCTCAGGTTCTAAGATTGAGGTCGATAAAGCTAAAATCAAGGCCATTTCCAAACTGCCATATCCCATGAATGTGAAAGCCATTTGAAGCTTTCTAGGACACGCTAGTTTTATAGGAGATTCATAAAAGATTTCACACTAATCGCATGCCCAATGACCCAGCTCTTAGTTAAAGACGCCATATTTAACTTCTCCGAAGAATGCATCCAGCATTCGACAAGTTAAAACGTGAACTAACACAGGCACCAATCATGATCAAGCCAGATTGGTCATTGCCATTTGAAATCATGTGCGACACAAGAAATTATGCTGTCGGGGCAGTGCTAGGGAAAAGGATCGACAAACATTTCAAGCCCATACACTACGCCAGCAAAACAATGAACGAAGCACAAGAAAACTACACAACTACCAAAAAAAGCTTTTGGCTGTCATCTTTGCATTCGACAAATTCTATCAATACTTGGTCTTATCCAAGACCATTGTTTTCACGGATCACTCTGCCCTGCGGTATCTCTTCACAAAACAAGATGCGAAACCATGATTAATTCGATGGATCATGTTGCACCAAGAATTCGATATCGAGATCTGTGATAAGAAAGGTGCTGAAAATCTAGCAGCTAATCATTTCTCCCGACTTGAAAATCCAGACCTTGGAAAGCTAACCAAGGCTGAAATAAGGGACTTATTTCCTGAAGAACGGTTAATGGAAATTTCTGACAAGAACAACGAACCGTGGTATGCTGACTATGCTAACTATTTAGCTAGCCGAGTACTACCCTTCTGATCCACCCGTCAAGAAAAGCAAAAATTCTTCAGCGATTTAAGGCATTACTTTTGGGATGAGCCCTTCCTATTCAAACAGTGTACTGACCGAATCATATGAAGGTGCGTGGCCAGAGATGAGGCAGCACAAATTCTTCGACAATGTCACAGCGGACCATTTGGAGGACATCATGGCATTGCCACCACCGCAAGAAAAGTATTCGAGGCCATGTTTTACTGGCCACATATCTTGCGAGATGCACGTAAGTTGGTACAAGTTTACGATGTATGTCAACGAGCAGGAAACAACTCATCAAGGGACGAAACACCTCAAAAATACATCAAAGTCTGTGAAATATTCGATGTTTAGGAAATTGACTTTATGGGACCTTTCCCCTCATCAAACGAAAACAAATACATCCTGGTAGCTATTGACTACGTATCAAAGTAGGTAGAGGCTCAGGCCTTCCCCACCAATGATGCTCGGAACATGGTAAACTTCCTCAAGAGACTATTCACACGATTTGGAATACCATAGGCCCTTATTAGCGATAGGGGTACTCATTTCTGTAACTACCAAATGGAGAAAGCAATGAAAAGGTATGGAGTGGTTTACTGATTCTCAACCGCGTATCACCCTCAGACGAACGGGCAAGTCGAGAACACGAACTGGGCAATAAAACATATCCTAGAGAAAACCATCGGGAACAACAAGAAAGATTGGTCCTACAAATTAGATGATGCATTATGGGCATTTTGGACAGCATTCAAAACCCCTCTAGGAACAACCCCATTTAGAATAATCTACGGCAAAGCATGCCATCTCCTTGTCGAATTAGAGCACAAGGCCTATTGGGCCATTAAGAACTGCAACTTATACCTTTTGAAAGCTGGGGAAAATTGTTTCTTGCAAATTAATGAGCTGGTCAAAATGAGGCTCGATGTGTATGAAACATCCATCTCCTATAAGGAAAGAACAAAAATATGGCACGATAAACGGATAAAAGCACTGACTAATTATGAGAAGGGCGATAAGGTACTCCTCTTTAGTTCACGCTTAAGGCTGTTCCCCAAAAAACTAAAGTCAATATGGTACGGACCATTCTTGGTGTGCAAGGACATGAAAAATGGCGCAATTGAGTTGTACGATGAAGATGGGAACGGATTCATCGTAAATAAACAACGAGTGAAACCATATAAAAAAGTGTATTAGACAAGATGACGATATAACTCTGGATGATGAAGGATAAGTCACGTAAGGATGTGTGACTTCGAGTCTAGCTACAAGACTAGTAAATAAAGAAAAGCGCTTTTTGGAAGGCAACCTAATATTTACTTTTTCTCGCATATTAGGAGTGTCGTATGTTTTAATTCTTTATTGTTTGTTTATTATGTTTGAATTACTTTGTAATCATGCTTTGTTTGTTTGTAACTTCGTCTTATTTGCAATCAAATGTATTTCGCAACAAAACAAGTGTACGGGAAATATCCAGTTTTTAAAACCAAATTCAAACATTTAAAATAAATTGTTTAGATTAATTCGCGTCAGTTTTGAGTCATATGATTGAATTGTTAGTTCTCAGGTTGTTATGCAGCATTTTATATAGAAAAATAACTTATAAGAATGAGTGTAGAAAATTTTTCATCAAAAACAAAAAAACGAGTTTTTACAGAGTGTGGAGACGGCGTCACGATTTACACGCGACGCCATCATCGCGACACTTGTGACGGGGTCAGGATATCCCTGACGGTGTCAAATGCCCAGTTACAGGAAAACTAAAAAATTTTAAGTATTTTTTAAAATAAAACTTGTACAATACTTAAGAAAGTTATAATTGTTTTATAAACTTGCAAAACCATGAGTTTAACAATTCTCTCATCCTATCTTTACTGCTTTATAGAGTCAACCCTAATTTCACATTGTATATTATTATATCGCACATTTTATGCTTGGTGTAGTTGTCTTTGTCTGTGATTACAGGTTATATTTGACAAGAAGAAGCTTGGAAGATCTTAGGATGTTTTTATTAGATGATTCTTGGAGGACGATTTAACCAGTTATCGCATGTTTCTTCTCCATTATTGAGCAAACCAGGGGAGTACTAGTTTCTTTTACTTGTTTTCTTTTCCCTTTATTCGTTTTTACGGGTACTTCTATTGAACATTAGGGACAATGTTCAACTTAAGTGTAGGGGGAAATAAGCCTTAGAAACTATTCTTTCGTTTGCCATTTGCTTTGTCCTTAAAATGATGGGTAATATATCGAAACATGGCATAAAATTTTGACCCAAATTTAAAATTTTTCATGACACATACCGACAAAAACCGAGTATTAATAGCGTCTCATGGATAGGAATGTATATGACTAACACAAAAACCCTCAGAATTCCACCCTAAAAATGTGAGGTTCGCCTTTAGATCTATAGGAATTCGGGTATCTATTATTGATACCCAAGATAGTTTATACCTTTAGCTTTCTCGAGTTAAGGAGTGAGCAATCATGTGTATCTATTTCATCGTTACGGATGTGTATATGTGGTTTTGTCGCCTTTTATGGAGCATTAAGATCGGTTTAAATTGTATGAGTGTACCGATAGTAAATTAAATTCTAGAACTTGTTTTTGTGATGCATCCCGAGAACGCATAGTACATATTAGGATTTGCTTGTTAAGAGGCATGATTCGTTAAAATCAACACACGTAATTATAAAATATAATATGATAGAAAATTAACAAACCACCCTTGAGGACAAAGGTAGAAAGGAAAATCTTCACAAATATATATATATAATAATAATACGTATATTAACCCTAGTACAACCCTCCGAGCCTATCCTTTTTCACGGTTCTCGTAATTTTCTGGTTAAGCCGGACTATTAATGAAGAGCATTGTCACCCTTAAACCAATCGTTACACCCAAATCGCCTTAGCCTACCATATGTATAGTACCACCTTTATACCTTATTGTTCATAACCCAAGTCATATATTTGAGTTACACGGTTGCTAAGATCCTTCTCGGTGTAAATAACAAGTCTTGAACGATTGGATATTCATGTAAAATTTATAGAGTCGCGGAAGAATATGGAAGAAAAGTTAAGTCAATACCCCCATATGTTTGTTAAAGATCTCCAGTATATTTGATCGCACCTCAAATCGGTCATTAGCTTAGATTGTAAATATCGAGCATGTAAAAGCTCAAGTGTAGGGGTACGTGTTATAAACCCCAAGTTATGAAGTATAATGTTATTTAATATATATATATATATATATATAAAAGAAAAATAAAGAGATTGATGTAAGAGTTGTGTAGAAAGTTTGGTATACTTCGTCCGAGTCTTGGCTTAGCACCCCAAACCAACGTGTATTCGTATAAATAATTAGCTAACCCTTCCACTCCAAATTCACCTAAAGCCACCCAAATGTTTCCCATCTGTTTCTGTTTCCATTATATGTTATCTTACAACTACACCCTAGAACCCTTTAAAAGACCTCTTAAATAGTAATAAATAATGCTTAAGCCCAGTGGTGTTCCTAACAACGGGTGATTAAGTTCTCCCGGGCATGGATTACTTTATATCCATGCAACCTCGATCTAATGTACGTTTCAGTGCATTATTTCTTGATAAAGAAGAGAAGTCTTCTTTTTAACCAAATAATTTTTCTTCTATGATTCTTCAAAAATTATTTGTGTTAGCCATGGTGGTAAAAAGTTGTCTTTACAATGGATCAGTGTTTTAAGGAATTTCACAAAAAAGATTTAAAAGCAAATTCAATCACTCAATCTATGACTACAGCTCTTTAAATAGAAAACGGGTCGTTATTTGAGGGGGAGAACGTGTCATCAAATAATCTTTTAAAACAGTCTTTCAAAATAAGTCACGGAATAAACGGATAAAGTTTTTGATAATGACGGATAACAATTTAAAGGGGAGTTAATTTATATTAACTACAAGGGCTTTAGATGTCATTCATTTCAAACTTTAGGGACTTATTTGCAATTTAAGACTTAGTGAATTCAGGCTTTAAACTACATACGACTAATATTGCCAACACCTCATAGTTTGTAAAAAGACTTAGGAATGTTTGGAAATTCTTTCATAGTTTTAAAAGTCTTGAAATTGATTCTCACGGAATAGATTTAAGCTTATTAATTCTTCGAACACGATCTCAAGTATGGGTGCGTACAAGGTTTTGCTGATTCCGAGGTATCGAAACCAGCAAGGGGGAAGGAGTAGATACACTGAAAGGTACAACAAGTACACGTGATAGAGTCCATAGCCTTCTTTAATTTTAGGCCATTCCGGGAAGACAAATGTCATAACCGCAGAGAAAATCAGTGTCTTAACTTGTTACTTTTGGGTGCACTATTTCTTCCACATGGGGGAAGAGATATCTTGTTATTTTTAGTATGCATCATTTGAGATACCAAGGGGAAAGTGTTGTTAGAAGATTTATTCTAGCATGAGAAGATTGTTTCTGATTCAATTAATGTTTCCTCGACCGGTCAACCACTAAGCTTATTATAAAAAGGGTAGAAATATTTGATAAAAGAGGTACACATAGGTATGATGATACCTTTAGATAGTCAGTATCATGCAGGAAGAAATGCTTACATCCGAGACTTGGTTGACTTAGGTATTATCATTTCGGCTATTTAGAGGGAATAATTGTGACATCCGGGACTTAGCTAACCTTGGTGTTGTAATTTATATCATCACAATCATGTAAGGAGAAATGCGGACATCCAGAACTTAATTGACTTTGATGTTATGGTTTCAAATTAATTGTGTACTTCGGACATTTGAGCTTTACACATCAAGTCTTCTTAGTGCGGTGATTGTGAATTTTATATACACAAAAATATATAATATAATATAATATTTTTAAAAGAGCAATTAAGAACTTTCCTTAAGTCTCCCTTAAGAAAAGCTCACTCTAAAAGATATATATAATATATAATATACGTATGTTTTCCGGAAAGTATGATTTCCCGAGTCGTTTTCCTAACGATTTGAGAAATTGAAACCTCACTTGATATTAGATAATGATTTGAATGGGTTAGAAGATTGATTGGGTTTTCTATAACTACTAATTAAAAGCACACTTAAAACAATCAATTAAAAACAATTAAACACTTAACAATTAACGGGAAACAAATAAAACGCGACAAATAAGCAAGTACACTAAATTTAACTCTTAAAAATTCAAACTAAATTTCTAAACCTAAATTAGGACAAAATAAAATTTTAAGAAAAAGAAAAACATTTTTTAGATTATTTTTAATTTATTATGAATTAAAAACTAATTTAATCTAATTAAATCCTAAAAATAGCAAATTAAGTTCTAAAAATTTAGAAAAATGATTTTTAAACTTAGAAAAGTCTAAAATAACATAAAAACTCAGAAAACTATTTTTAACTATTTTTAAAATTAAAGTCCTATTTTTAAACTTAAAATTAAAAGCTCAAAAATGAAAATTAAAATCTAAAAGGTGTAAAAATGATTTTTCTGAATGTAAACCTAAAAGTAATTTTTATAAAACTAAAAACTATTTTTTTGTAATTTTCTGAAACTTTTTCTATTTTTTATGAATTTTCGAAAATAAAAACTTAAGAAAAATGATTAAAAATAAAATACTTAATGAAAAATTATCAAAAAATCAGGAAAATTACTTTATGCTAGCAAGAACAAGTGAAAAATAAAACTAAGCCAACAGCTTATCAAACAAGCTCCTAAATAAGCCCTAAAGGCTACGGCTTATTTATAAGAAGGAAAAGAAAAATGTGTTTAAGTATTAAATGTGGGGAGAATAGATTGGATGAGCTATTGTAGCAAACTGGTTAACACGTATGGTATGTGTGTGGGAGGTCGTGGGTTCGAGGTCTGGCAACACACCCTTTTTGCTATTTTTTATTTTTTGAAAATTTTTGAAAACCAAAAGCTAAAGGCTAAAGAGGACAAGTTTTTAAGCTATTTTATGAAAAGCAAGACTAAATCTATATTAACCTATATGAAAACTACTACCTACTTGAATTTAAAGGTTTAAAAACTATTTAAACTAGCTTAAATCGCAAAGAGAAAAACAACAGTACTAACTGCTGTTAGTACTGCTGGTTCAAATGGAAAAGCCACAAAACCAATATGCAGGTTACCTTGAAGGTAAATCCTACACAACTCACTCCTATTGAGTGTGTTTGAGCAAACTACAAATACAAACCAAACCTAAAAAGCTTGATTCAATTTTAAGCAATCAAAACTTAAGGCAAAACCTCCCCTGGTGCAGAAACATACATATTAAGTTCTAATTTTTTTATTTTTGAGAAATTAACTTTAAAAACTGAATTACCTCTAGTCTAAAGCGAAAACAAAACTGACTCAAACAATTTGCACAATCTATTTTGACTTTTAGAGGTCAAAGTGCATTGATCCAAACACCCCTTAATGATAAGACAGAAATTGATTGAGCTTATGAAATGAAATCTTCTAAACTAAGCTTTGATACCAGACATTGAAGAGCTTATAACAAGCTTAAACAACATGATTTAACAACTACTAAGGCTGAATTTAAAGATCTACACTAATTGCTAACTAATATTTTTGGTTTTTATGGTTTTTTAAAGACAAGTTAAGCTATAACAAGATTTAAACTATTTAAGCTAAAAACAGATACGCAATATATCTAATAAGCACAAGTAGATGAGAGAAGCATGAAATAAACACAAATTAAACACTAGAAGAACAATTAGCTTAAGCAAAATAAGAATCTAAAAATTAAGCTAATTTAAGCTAGAAAGTTAAAACAAAGAATTTAAATGAAAACTAACCAATAGCTTCAGCTTAAACAGAAGCTTATGCTCTAATGAGCTTATCAACAGCTCTGGCTTATCCAAGGATAAGCCAGTAAAGTCCTTGGGATCCCTTCCATTATTGGATCCCCTTCCATAAGTCCAAACAATCCAATAAGCATAAGGTAATAAGCTGTTTTATTAGGTTTAAGTAGATTAAAGACTTATTTAAGCTCTATCACTAGCTTAGAGACTGGTGAGAGCTGAAATGAGCTTGTGATGAGCTTGTGACATAGTAGCTTATAGTTGAAAGTGAGAAAAACTTTGTAAGAAACAAACGGATTGAAGTAAACTTGAATGATTATATTAATGACTGAAAATTAAGTACAATGTTTAAAAAAAATACAATTAACTTGAAAAGCTACACTAATTAAGCTATAAGCTAAAAATACATTTAAACTGAAAATTAAAAGCTAGGCTAGGTGCTTTGTGTGTGAGAGGTGTGGGCTATTTATAGCCTGTTGAAGAAGCTTCCAGACCTTCCTTGCTCTACACGCTCCCATCAATCATGATCGTACGATCTACTAATCATTGGATGATGAATTTGAGCCGTTAGATCACTTTACTATCTCACAAGGATTGCCAAGCTGGCAATCCATTGATGTGACATTTGTGTTTGTTGTGTGAGTGTATCCAATGCAAAATCTAGCATCCCCTCGTGTTTTCACTCATCCACGTGGCACTCCTTGTTTAAGTTAGCCAATGAGGAGCCTCGATATTACAATTTTGACCCTGCCATCTTGTAAACGATCTCATGAATTGCCTAAATTACCCTTCCATTTGCATTTGCCCTATGTTTTGACTCGTGGGTAAGTTTGAAGAAGACAATGAATAGTAACGAAGCATTGGCGCCTTTTTTAACTGTCAACAGGGTAAAATGAATTTGAACTTTGGGCATTTGGCAATTATAGTCCTTGTGTTTTGTTTATCAAAAGTGTAATGTTTAAATGTCTTTCAGAATTGGCAAATTAGGTCCCTGGACTTATATATAAAAAGGTTATGGGCTTTTGGTTTTGGGCCCGGGTTAGTTTTTAAGGAAAATGGGCTCATTAAGCTTTTAGGGACCATTTGTGTAACATTTGAAGCTTGGGGGGAACTGAAATGAAACATTTGGGATTTGTCCTTTTGTGAGTTGACTTTTCTTTGCTCATGGTTTGACTTTCTTTGACTGAGGTTTGACTTTTCTGGCTTTGGCTTTGAATCTTTGGCTTCTCTTGTGCTCTTCCGTTTCCCGTGTCCGTGTTTGCCCATTTTTGACGGTTTTCTTGTGATTTTTGATATATCCGTACCTGCACACACAAAACATAAAAACAAGCATATCTTTGCCATTTTTAGTCTGTTTTGGGTCATTTAGGGTCATTTTTGGTATAAACAGATATGTGTATTTTACACTTATCATATGCCAAACCTCCTTGGTGGTTTTACACATAAAAAGTCTTTCATACTATTTACGGGGTAGAGCATTATAAAGAGTCATCTTGGAAAAGTTTTTCTTGCCAATTTGTTTCTTCTCATCATCTTAGAGAAGTTCATA
The DNA here is from genome assembly GCA_026074375.1 of Tanacetum coccineum. Classification (NCBI taxonomy): domain Eukaryota; kingdom Viridiplantae; phylum Streptophyta; class Magnoliopsida; order Asterales; family Asteraceae; genus Tanacetum; species Tanacetum coccineum. The sequence goes on from BQNB010005952.1 coordinate 27,131, forward strand.
TGGCTTCTCCTTCATCATCTTGTTTCTGGGTCCTCTATTTTGAAAACAAAATCGCCATTTTGGATGACTTGCCATACGACTTTATCTTTGGACTTTATGTAAGTCTCAAAGCGGGCTTTCCAAATCAAAACCCATTGGGTTCTAGCAAAGGTGGTCTTTGCATAGAACACCCCTCAACATAGTTCTCTTGAGCCATAGATCTTTACTCTATTTTTCAAAAATCAGAGTTAGGATTTTGTATTTTTGAAAAAGAAGTTTTCAACTTAAAACGACTTCTTGGGAAGGATTTAATGCGTGAAAACTTAAGTAAACTTCTCTGATACCAATTGTAGAACCATATAGGGGGGGGGGGTGAATATGTTTTTCTTGACTTCTTTAAAGTTTATAAAAGTTCAAGTCTCGAAAGAACTGAGTGAGAGAGAGATAGAGAGAGAGAGAGAGAGAGAGAGAGAGAGAGAGAGAGAGAGAGAGTGAGAGAGAGAGAGAGAGAGAGAGAGAGAGATAGAGAGAGAGAGAGAGAGAGAGAGAGAGAGAGGGAGAGAGAGAGAGAGAGAGAGAGAGAGAGAGAGACCACGATATATACTAGTTCGGGAAGGGGGATTTAGTCCTTCCGTACGTATAGTTGTGAATCCACGACTCCGTGGACTACAAACCGTATTACAATTTAACTCTACCGATATGCACAAAGATTGTCGCTCACAAAGAAGAGTTACTCCCTATGGTATTATGCCCTCGGCATCCACCCCTAAGAACCCGTGATTAGACTTATCCTTTAGGATCACTTAGATCAACTAGGAATACTAAGAACTTCCCCTTGGAAGTTATCCAAAACCCAACTAGATCCCCAATGATCTAGGGTTGATCTCACACATACAAGACTTCCTTTATAACTCAATAAATTAAAACATAGATTGTTGAACTAAGTCCTAACCTAACTTGGAGACTCGATTCTAAAGAAAGAGTATGAGAAACAAGACCCTAAAAAAAACACAAGTATGGATTAGGTACTTGTATGGCTCTCTTGCGGAGATGTGTTCACTTTAATAGATTGATAAAATGATAAGTTTGGAGCACTTAGATGTTAGACTTAGAAGATAGGAGAAGATAGAAAAAAGATGAAAGAATATTTGCAAGAGGAGAGGAATACAAAGGCCAAGAGGAGGTATTTATAGGCCAAGAACCCAAAATGGAAACATGGATTCGTGTGTGGGGCGCTGGCCGCGTGTCAGCGCGCTAGAGACCCGATACCATTTTTTGAGTTTTTAGCTTTTTAACTACCTACTTTTGTTAAACCCCCGATTGTACTTCACGCTATGACCTTTCAATAATTCTTATACTCAAGGTGAACCAACTCAAATAGCCATTTAATAAAAGTTTTTGTGAAGTATATAAAAGCCTTTTGCTTATCCAATATTGAAAAGAATAATTGAATAAGGGTATTTTGATTCCTCAAAGTGTAACTAGCTTAGTTGGAATCCAACTAATGGTTAGAGAGGCTAGTTAAGGTACAAGGAAATATTCTTAAAATATTCCAAACTTGGAGAGAAAGGATGGATGTTATGGGGGGAAGATTTAAAATTTGAATTTCAAATTTATTTAACATATGTTAGAATCGGAGGATGGTATAAGGATTAGTTATGAATAAGTTTTCATGAGTTGGCATGATGTGATAGTGATGGGATGGAAAGGATCCTATTGATTTTGTTTGAAATAGAGGGTTGAGATGAGATGGTAAAGTGTAAGTTAGATATGTGAGATGGAAAGATCAATGATAGAAAAAGAGGTGTGTTAGTTTAGAAAGTGAAGTGTATTTGTTTATAGAGGGAAGTGTGATTGTTTGAGATATGAATTTTAATCCAAGGGAGGAGAAGAAAGTAAGGTATGTTGGATTGATGAAGTGGTAATATCAATGGTGGATAAATAAGTGTGTTAGTTGTGTTAGTTTGATTTCAATCTAAAGGAGGAGAAACGAGTAAGGCAAGTTAGATTGATGATGTGGTGTGATCAAGGGTTAATATGAGAAGGTGTGTGTATGTGTTTGTGTGTGTAAAATTTAAATGGATTTATGAGGAAGAAGGTGAATAGTAGATATGTAGTGAAGAATGTTTTGATGTGATGTGAAGGAGCCTATGTTGGGAATGAAGGGAACCAGAAGTACAACAAGTACAAGGAAGGTACATTATGTAAGGGAATGTAAGTTGGCATATTGAGGATACGATTTGCGGAATGTTTAAGTGAGGAAGGTATACGCTTGTGAAGGTTTGAAGATAAGAAGTATGAAGATGTTGATAATTAGAGTAAATTCAAAGGATTGATTTGGATTAATAATCACATTGCCAATAAGGAAGAAAGAGTGGGCATGTGTCATTATGGGATGGTTTAAGAAAGGAATGTTTAGGGTGTGTGGAAGATATAATCATTTGTTGGGTAAGAAGGGTAAACAAATGATTAGGAAGGATGTGTTGTAGGATGTATGAAAGTGTTGTAGAAAGAAGTGTGGGAGTCTATAAGATATCTTTTACATGTGTGGAATACATGTGTGAGTTTGTAAAACATTTATAAGTAAGGATGTGAGAAAACTTAAAGCATATTTAACCTCCAATATACCACAAATTCAATTAGTCACTTGGACTTTAATCTAAGATAATCAACCCTGGATGTGATCACTAATCATCTTGATGAAAACAAGCCAAGTGCTTTGCATCTAAGGTAAATCATATCCCATAACAAGAAAGGATGCATTTACGCAAAGTGGCCTTTGACTTCATTTGACAAATAAGGGAGTCAAACTCATTACATGATTAGGATCAATCGTAAATACGGATTATGGTCAAATGAATACTTTTGTTTGATGGTATGTTGAAAATATAATCATACTAGGTTTAGAAATAAGTTTCGGCCTTGGCTAGAGGCATTTGGTGAAAGATTTGAGTTGACGTTTTGTTGAAAAACAGGGGGATTCATATTTGCTCCTCTCTAAGTCTAAACCTAATTTAGAATGTTTGTAAATGCTTAAATATCATATACATACCTTTATGAAAGTTTCTACATGTGTCAGGTAAGATGAAAGCCGACAAAAGCAATTCCGTAAAAATAGAATTCACAGGTGGCGCGTTGACCACGTGCTAACGTATGACCAGCGCGCTAGAGGCAAATGTCCGATTTTACAGATTTTGGTTATCGTTTGTTATTTTATGTTTTGCGAACGTTTATTCATCATCGTTAAAACATAAAGGAGATCCCAATCAATGTTGCACCAACAAAGAGAATAACCAAAATGAAATATGAAGGTAGGTTTGATTTGAGATCAAATGTTACATAATATTAGAGAGAATGTGTGTGAAATGGATGAATGAAACATGAGAAATGGCTTGCTATTTATAGGCAAATTCTTGACACTATTCACCATATCCGGCGAATCCTTTCCCTTCCAAAAGGGATCCGGTCAGTTTTGGCCAAGGGATCCGGCTAACTGGTATGCAAATCCGGATTTTAGATATCAAATCTAAAAAAATCTTGTGTAATTTTCCAAGATCTTGCTTAGATATAGAAAGATTATGGTGATGTCATGCATGATGTAAAATGAATTTTCTATTTTAAGAAAGTTCTAGAATAGATGTGTAAGTAACTTTATGTTACTTGTATAATGTATAATTTTATAAAAATAATTGTGTAGTTACTTATGTGTAAGTAACAAACTAAAATAGTTTATGACATAATTTTAAGTTTAATTGGACTTATGCATAAAACCTTGAGTTTAGTTAAAATGTATGAAGTTTGATGTATGATGGATGTAATGAGTTAAAAAAACTATTTCTTTAAAACTTATGTATTTTATTTTCTACTTCTAATGATTTTTTGGTTGTTATCGACAAAACATAGAGATATCGTAAATATAAATAAATGTTTTTACGGCCTATTTGTATTAACAATCTCCCACTTTTGGTTGATGACAAAACATAAAATTATTAGAAGTAAAGAATAAAATTTATACGTTTTAAATTGGAGTTTTCAGATTCTTCTCCCTTTTATTTTCGAAACAAAAAGAGTATCGAAGAAAAACTAACAATGTATGCATGAGAACATATGTAGAAATTAAAATTATTCCAATTGAATCGAATGCGATGCTCCCCCTTGACGGAGGCTCCCCCTTAATGAGTGCGTTAAGGAATCCAAATGGATTTAAATGCTACAAAGACAATGGTTAGTATGATGATAAACAATGTAATTATATACTACCCTGGCTTGGAGGGATCCTATAAAAGAAAGATGTTAGTTTCAATCAATATAAGAAAAATAATTTGGTATAGGTTTTGTAGACCCAGATCAGCCTAATCCCTTGTAAAAGGGATCCGCCCTTCTTTACAGAAGGGATCTGACTATCTAGAAAATAAGACAGTAGATCCTCTTTTTGAGGAGGATAAATATGTTACACCCATAATCAAAAGGATAAATATACATCACAAATATAATGAAGGTAAAATCATTTCATGATTACATAACACACGATAAACAAACTTGAGCCATGTAGTAAACATACAATGATCGGTGGAATAATGTCCACGTACAAGGAAAAATACAAACATCGCTTAGTTTTACAAACAAGATATAACACTAAACTAGAAACTAGAAACCTAATAAATCTACTAGTGTTTGCATGAACCATACTATGGTTTTTGGTTTGTAAGGTCGGTGAGTCATTCAATAATGTAGTGGAACATGAACCGCATTTCATCACGTATTTCATGAATAAGAGTTTATGTGCATTGGAATGAACACAAGTATGTTCGTGTTGGAGAGGTTGTGATGATGGTCCATCAATCCATAAAGATTGATCGAGTAGCACAAAGGTTTGTGGTGGTGGAAGATGTGATGAAAGAGGTAGTAGAGGATGTATTTGAGAAGTTGTGGTGGTGGTATGGTTTGTGGATGCATTTAGTGCATTTTAGAGAGCTACGTCTATGGTGTTGGAGATATTGTGAAGTTCATTAAGTTCTTTAACTATTTGTGCTCAGGTTAAGTTAGGTTCTAGAAAGCACTAAGTCTAGTGTTTCTCCTTGTTAGGTTTGTTGGTGGTAAGGAGGGTGTAGTATCCATGTGATCGGGTAAAGGAGGTGGTTGGCTAGCTATTTGTTCAAGTGTTGGAAGTGGTGGTGGATTAGTACATCTTGGAGGTAAATCTTCAAGAGTATCTAGGTATGGATGAGGTGAGGTAGGTGGAGTACTGAAGACAAGTTCACGTGGTGCAAGAGTGGTAGGCACATTTGTTTATGGAGCAAGTGGTGGAATGACTAATGGTGTAGTGATGGGTAAAGTAAGTGGTGTTTGTGATGATGTTTCTAGTGGTGTTGTAGGAGGAGTAGTGATGTAGTTGTTTGATGGTTCTCTAAGAGGTAATGATTCATTTAAGTAAATATCTATGACACTTGTTTGGGTAATTTTGCTTGGTGGATTTCTTGTTGAAGAGAAAGCACTTGAAGCTTTGGTCATTTTGAAGGTGGTTTGAGGGCTAAGTTTTGCAGGTTTTCTAATGAGGAATATGATGATGAATGCAAGCACAAGGTGATAGAATTTAAAGGAAAAGCCCATGCAAAACATTTAATGGTTTAACCAACCTTTTGTCCCTAAAACAATCATTAGACTAACTTAAATGCTCAGTAAGTCAAACCCTAATAGAAGGATATCCTTAATACTGAGTTTAAATAATTAAAACAAGTTTACGATAAGAGAAAATGCTAAAATTTGTCTAAAAAGTGCTTCTATGATCCCGGATCAGCCACATCCCTTTTAAAAGGGATCCCTCCTTTGCTGTAAAGGGATTCGGTTGTCTGTAACAAAAAATCAGACATCGAGTTTGCAAAAGCTACAACTATCCCTTTAAAACTTGATCTTTTTACTTAAAAGTGAGCTATAGGCAGTCTAAAACATGTGTCTGTATTTACAAGGCAATCCAAATGGGTCCTAAACTAACCCACAATATATCTAAACATCATACCAAGTCTTACTAAGGTTACTATGAACATAAATATAAAGTTTACATACAAGCAAGTAAAAATTTAAAATCCACAAGCATAAAGTGAAAGAAATGCCAAGCAAACAAGTACCAAATATTTTTATCCCAGCATAAGTTTATCAAATGCATCAACCGGCTTATAGCTCCTTACTTCTTCTTCTTGTCCATGTTGGAAAGGAAATGACTGATACATTTGAGCATTCCATTGGTTTGCTTGAACTCCTCTGAAGCATTGGGAATGGGTGAAAGTTTGTTGTGGTATTCAGTGGGACCGAGTTGGTAGTTGTCTACCGGGTCAGATTCTTCTTGAGATTGAGATTAAGATGAAGAGGATGAGGAAGTAGGTGGATGAGGTCTTTTTCTTGTCAACCATGAACCTTTTCTCCCATCCTTTGGTGAGGGGAACCATAACATGTGGTGTAAGGAAATGACGGTCGGTTAAGGGACATGGTTGAATGGTGGAAACATGCCTATAAAGGCGAGTAAGAAGCATTCCATACGGGAGCTCCATTATGTCATTTTTGATAATACCAGCCATTATTTTGACCATGTAATAGGCGAGGTTGAAATGTTTTTGAGTGGAAAGATAATAGAGCCTGTACATGAGACAAGCATTTGGATGATCTTTGTTTTCGGTGAGGCTAATGACATTTTTGCTAAGGATCACTTCCCATTGTTTGAAAATGGGCTTTATTTCATTGAGTTCCATTTGAAAAGGGTCTCGGACAATGATTTCACCCTTTTTGGTGTAACGAGAGGATGAACATCTTTGATTGAAAATGGTGTTACGAATGAGAACGGGGTCATCCAAAGGAGTGTGATAGGTAGGGTTAGAATCTAAGCTTTTTGGAAGAGTTTCAAGAGACCAATCAACCATTTACATGCATGCTCCTTCGCATGGAACATGAAGGATTTTGGAAAGGTAGGAGAGAGGAAGGATGATATTTTGGTTTTTGATTTTGAATGCAATTAAGATTGTTTGATCATGGTTTCGAGTGATCTGAAACTTTTGTAGAACTCAAGAACAAAAAGGGACAAACTTGTTTATTAATGTTTAACAGACAATCAAAGTTGATAACGGAAAAAACATCAAGAACATTGGACTCACCAATGTAGGATGGATCAAAGACTCATCCTTCATGCAAAAGATGCTTTTCAAGGTGTTTGAAGATGGATTTTTTGTCTCTTGAGAGACCATCAGAACGATGAAGCATGTGAATGTAGTGAACGGTATCTTTGTGTTCATTTTGAATGGCACTCGGCATTTTCGAACTAAAAAGAAATATTTCAATAAAGTAAGTATAATGTTTTTCGTGTTTTTTAGTTATGATGTTTTCTTAGTTCTAGTGTTTACATGTACATGATTATTTTGATTCAAAATGTATTGTTTAAGCCGAATGTTTTGAATATGACAATTTTAAAGAGCATCCTTAAAAATATGCCTTTGAGTTCAAAAAAACGTTTTATTTGTATTAACAATGCATAGTACATTCTTTCAAATTCATGATCCTAGTTGTGATTAATTTTCAAAAAATTTCAACATGGGGTTTATATGTATAATTCGATTTTTAATTTAATACTAAAATATAATTCCCAACTAAGGGAAGCATAATTAGTTATCTATATTAAGTTTGTTGATTATGAATGTATAATTTTTATAAACCCCAATTTTTGCAGAAAATAATAATCTAAGATTAAATCAAAGAGAAGGATGAAGAATATTACTTACAATGTAATTAGAAACATGATTTAATTGATGATTGAATGTGGTGATGAGAATGGTTATGTTTTGGTTCGTCAATGATGGTTTTGGAGAGGGGATTCATTTTAATAGTGACAAAAGAGAAACTGATAAGTTTAAACATCAGATGGCTGATTTGCTGGATCCCTTTTGAAGGGATATGGCCTTCTTTACGAAGGGATCCGAGATTTATAAAACAAAATTATCTCCTTTTTGTTATTATTTTTGACGTAGGTGTTTGTTTGGGATAATTTTCACTTATGAGCATTTTCCGTGATTAATCAAGTAGTCCAAAAATACTTTGGACATGTGCTGGCGGAAGATTCTGATGAGTGTGTGTGCGTGCGATTTGCATGAAAATATGTATAACCAACAAAACATAAATGTTGGTGTGACGTTGACTAGGATCTCCTTTATGTTTTAATGATGACAAATAAACATTCACAAAACGTAAAATAACAAACGATAGCAAAAATCTGTAAAACTGGATTTTTACTTCTAGCGCACTAGTCACGCGTCAGCACATGGCCAGGGAGCCACATGCAAATTCTGTTTCTACGGATTTGCTTTTGTCAGATTTCCTCTTACCCGACACATGTGGAAACTTCAATAAAGGTATGCATATGATATTTGAGTATTTGGGAACACTCCAAATGAGGTTTAAACTTATAGAGGAGCAAAAACAGATCCTCCCGCTCTTCAACAAAATGCCAACTCAAATCTTTTATCAAACGTCTCTAGCCAAGGCCGAAACTTCTTTCTGAACCCAGTGTGATCATATTTTCAACATACCATCTAATGAAGTATTCATTTGACCTTAATCTGGATTTACGTTGTTCCTAATCACGTAACGGGTTTTACTCCCTTATTGGTCAAACTAAGTCAAAGGTTACTTTGCGTAAACGCATCCTTTCCTGTTATGGGATATGCTTTACTTAAGATGAAAAGTACTTCGCTTGTTTGCATGAAGATGATTAGTGATCAAATCCATTCTTGATTATCATGGATTAAAGTATAAATGACTAAATAAGTTTGTGGTATTTAGAGATAAATTGTACTTTTAGTTTTCTCATCTCCTTACTTATAAATGATTTACAAAACTCACATGTATTCCTCACATGTACAAGTCTACACTTCTTCTACACAAACCTACAACCAATATTATCTAATCACTTGTTTACCCTTCTTACCCAACAAGTGATTTCATCCTTCACACACTCTTAACACTTCTTTCTTGAATCATCCCATGATCACATTTGCTCATGCTTTTCTTTCTTATTGGCAATGTGATTATTAACCAAAATCAATCCTTTGATTTCATCTTTATCTTCATCATCTTCATCTTCATCTTCATCTTCATCTTCAAACCTTCAAGCCTAAAACCTTCCTACACGTATTCCTAATGACATCAAATAACATTTATTTTATAACATCATTTATCCCATGTAATTAACCCATTTTGTATAATTATTATAAAGAATTGTTACTTAATCATTTATATTTGAGAATTGCAGTAATTACGGAGTCCTTGGTGAATATAAGCAAAAGGCGTGCATTCTGGAGCCTAAACGAAGATATTTTAAAGATTACTATTCTGAAGACCAATACGCTGTATCTATTAAGGAAGATACGGTGTATCTGTGCCTGCACTCACCAAAGACCACAAAGGAAACAAGTCCAATACATCGTATCCAGAGAATATCAATATGCTGTATTGAAGATATAGAATGTGAAGATTTTAGAAGATATCAAACGTGATCCCTACTCCAAGACATTGGATACGCCGTATCAACACCGACTCCAGACCCTATAAATACAAAACTCAAAAGCAAGTTTTAAGTGTGTTAAAGCATATTCTTAATACCTAAACCATAAAAGTTGATTTTTAGAGGAGACAAAGAGTAGAAGAGGGCAAGCAACGCTATCAGTTCCATAAGAGACAACGTGTAATTCTATATACTTTAGTAATCGTTCAGTTTTTGGTATCATTCATTAACTCGGATAGTTTACCTTGGCTAAATAATTGCTTTTGTATTTATTATAACGTTTGAAGGCTAATACCTTCGGGTATAGCCATTATTATGAAGATCTAAATGTTTGGTATTGTTTATCTCGATTTCTTGATTTATCGTTGAATGCTTGTTTATGTTTATCAATTTATACTTGTTTACGGGCTTTTGTATGCGACCTATCATTCAACTGGATCTAGTGATACGGACCAAGTAATCTAGAGTCTGGGATAGCTCTCCATATAGTGATTTATACATCTAGAATCATAGGATTACAAATATTGTCCTTCTAAATCCATGCTAAGGATAGGCTTCTGGCTTAACTAGTGAATCAAATATTGCCTTTGGTTTAGTGAACATGTTTACTAGCAGGTGAACCTAAATAATTCAACAAATAATGTTTTAATTCCATTAGATAGTTGGACAAGTGGACTACTAGTATATAAATTGCCATTAAGCAGTAAGTGGGTAAAGTCTCTATGAGCTAGGGTTTAACAAGATCACCATTGCTTTAATCCCTAAGATATATTATAATCATCAAATTAGGATGCTTTATACGGATGCTTTAATTGTGACAGAATTAATGTGTCTAGGTCTTAGGATGATGTAATGCCTATGTCTTAAGAATGATATGCCACCTCGAGAGAAGAAATCATTGCACTTAAAAAACAAACCAATGTTCGAATCAGATTAATAATGGTTAATACAGTTTTCTTATATTTGGCTCAACCGCTCTTTTATCTTCTGTTAATTTGCTTGCGTGGGTTAAAGTGCCTTGAATTTATTGTAGTCACCAACCAAATTGTGCTAGTCTCTCAGGCTGAAAACCCCCTTTTACCCGTTAGAATTAGGATTAGGACTGACATAGGTTTAAAATAGAATAGAATTAACATAGATTAGATAACCAAGATATTAATAAATTGATAGATTTAACATCGCTTCAAGTGTTCGACACCCTACTTATCACGAAACTACCACTGATCGGGTACACTACCCGTTAAAGTGTTATTTTTGGTTTTGTCGACAAAATATAAATTTAAAACTTGAATCATAAAAATATACACCATATAACGACACATTAAGTTTTTGGTGCCACTACCGAGGAGTGAGAATTAATCTTGATTTTTATTTGATATTTTGGTTTTTAACATTAGATTAGATCTAACCCTTTAGGAGTAGTGTAATTTAGATTAGTGTATATTCTTGTATATTCTGTAAATTTTGTATATTTGTTTTTAATTGTTTGCTTGTATATTTGTATGTTTAATTGTTTCCGTACTTAATTATTTTTCTCAATACATTGTTGTGGTCGATAACCTGATACGGCGTATCCACTTCCATTGGATACGGCGTATCTAACTTTCTGTCCAATACAGCGTATTCATTCAAAAGATTAATACGTCATATTCACTTCATTGAATACGGCGTATCGATCATTTGAAACAGAATCAGAATCTGAGTTTTAGTATTTGATTTCCGTGCTTAAATTTTTTCTATCTTTCTTCAGAACAAATCCTGCTGATATTTTTACCTGTGTTACAAGACATACTTATCAGAACTAGTCGATTGAAGAAGTGATGGCAGACAAGGGAAAGAAGTCAAATATGGAAACATTTGCGCCTAATGACAAAGCAGATTACTATTCCGGGATTACAAGTATTACAGTTAATGTGAAAAATGCTGATGAGCTGAAAGGAAAATTCTTAGATGATCTGCACAACAATGCTTTTAGTGGAACAAACAGGAAAGACGCAGTTGAACATATTGAATACTACCTAAAATTTTTTGACCCAATCAAATTACCCAATGTAGATCATGATAAACTAAGACTTGTTGTTTTCCCAATCTCATTGGTTGGAGGTGCACAGAGATGGTTTGATGGAATCAAAGAATCAATCACTTGTTGGGTCGACTTAACTGCAAAAAATTTTAGAAAATACTACCCGCCTTCTCGCGTCAAGGTAAATAACGCTCCCGTAATAAAATGGGACCTAGCCAATCTAAGATTCAAAGGCTGGTTGGCTACAAAGTTCGTAAATTATCAAACGATGGATATATTCTCCAAAGGAGCTCTGTGGGATTACTGGAAAATGGGTGGTGATGAAATTGAGGTATCTGATGATGAATCTTCTGATCTTGAAGAATACTGGAGTGATAAGGAAGAAACTACCGAAATTTTTAAGATAGAAACTGATGTTTTTTACTACGAGACACCTCTCTGCTTGGCATTCAATGAATTTAATTACCTTCTCAAAGTAGATCCAGACTTACTTACAAAGGATATTATGGGGTTTAAAACCTATGAAGATTACAAAGACGATTGGATCTACAAATGAAACAAGAATGTACCATGGGCATATGACAAGCCATAGCTTGATAATGGAATATAAAAGGAGCCGAAACTAGTCAACCATACTTGTAATCCTTTCAACTATAAAACTGGGTGTTCAGAATGGCCCACCTGTAGTTAGAGAAAGGATGGTTATAGTGATAGAGGAAATTTTCCTGGTGCTTACGTTATTGGAAACTCGCTCCATTAGCAAGACATTAAATGGTATGAGGCTCTAGAAGATAGCGAACTAAAATATGAAGCTTTATTTCGTAAAGCTATCATGGAGGGCTTGATCAATGACGATGAATCACGCAATGATTGTTGGAAAAGATGGAAGAGCCATGAGATTTACTACCACGATTATGATGAAAGAGAATATGAAAATGAAACTCATGAAGGACATGAGTTATGTGGTATCAAAACTCGCGAGGTGCCGGTTTGCCAAATAAAATGATACAAGATTATCAAATATTCGTTCAATGATGAAGAAGAATATGTTGCCATAAAAGAAGACGAATACAACGATCTTACAATCACAAGTGAAGAGGCATGCCAAGCTTACCAGGAAATATTTTGAATGATGGACGAAGGATGGATAGTTACGCGCACCGAGTGAGAAGCTTTAAGACAAGTCTAACTTAAAGACTTTGCTATAAACAAAAGTGCTTCCCGGGAGACAACCCAGATTGTTATTTAATTTTATCGAGTTTGTCTTCCCAGACATCAATACGGTGTATCCGCTCCATACCATACGGCGTATTGATTGTCTGGATGTTATCAGTCTTTACTTTTTATGCATTTTAAAATCATTATTGTCAGTTCTGGCAATACGGCGTATTCATGTACATGATACGGCGTATTCACCAGACTAACTCGTATTTAGTTTGTTTAGTTTAGTTTAAATTAACAGTAGGTACCAAGATAGGAATTCACGTTTTTCCTATTATTTACACAGGACCTCATGAGAGAAATATCGATTAATATTGGTGGAGAATTTACAAATATGAAGATCTTAAAGTGTTGGAGTCTTGAAACTTCAAGACGGCTGTTCAACATGAAATCTTACTAATAAACTCAACATGGAGAATCTACCAAGTAAATATCAAGAGAGTTTCTTACTCTAATTCTTTTTAATTCCTGTATTAAATATTTAATCTATACAATGAGGACGTTGTCTAATTCAAGTGGGGGGGTGGAATTAGAATGTTTACTTGTCCTATTTTTCACACTAAAATGCTTAAATTATGCTCAAATTTAAATTTTTTAAGCATACTTTTGTGAAATTACTTGATACATAACCCGCACATAATAACCCTTGTTAGATATTATGAGGATTTAACATTATCCGTTTCCAAACGTTTACCCAAATTCTACAAAATATGAGTGTGCCGGTGATGTAGTAGACTTTAGAACTTATCTTGGTATATCTATTCGAGACCGCAATGATAAGTACTATGGATTTAGATGGAGTAACTTGTTTAAATTGGTAAATTTTAAGATTATACCCAAAACGCCTTTACATGTTGCTTATTAACTAACTACACTAGTTAGTTAACCCCCGTATAAACCCTTTGTTTACTCTCATTTTAAGAGTAAGATACCCCTAGAACAACCCGTAGAGCCAATCCTTTAGGAACTACACCAATTATTTGTTTCGTTACACTTTTACACCTTAGCCTACCCTGTTAGATTAAGTTTATTTTACAGTTGCTAGTTGCTTAAAGTGTAAAGTTTGTATTTCCCGAGTCTTGTGTCTATTTTGGTATGGTTGGAAGAAATTTGCACATCGCAAATGGGAATGTATATTATCGTCAAAACTCATGTATTTTTACTACCGTCGTAATTAATGGTACGTCCGAAGAATGAAGAAATTATCGAAGGAATTATCCGGAATTATTATGATCGTGAAGATGGTGAAACTACTTTGAGTTTCGTATATAGTTAGATTGTTAAAAAAATAGAAAAAATTAGAAAAATCGCAATAAAAAAGAGAAGGAAAGTTTAAAGATAATCATTTCACAACTATGGAAGGAATTACCAGAAGGATCGATTATTCGTTGATACAAATCGACAATGTAGAGTATTGTATAAAGTGGAAGATATCGCCACTTGCCTTTGAAATTTGGCGCAGTTGGATTATGAAAAAAAATAAATTTTATCCTATTACCAAAATCTAAATTTGGTGTAAAAATAAGCTAAAACGGCTAAAGAAAAAATTATATTTTACTTAATTTTTCCCGCCAAAAAGTGTCGCTAAAAAGGTGTCGACCGAATAAATTTTTACCCTATTACCAAAATTTGAATTTGATGTAAAAATAAGTTAAAAAGGCTATAGAAAAAAGATTACAAATTACTTAATTTTTCCGCCAAAAAGTGTCGCTAAAAGGGGTGTCGTCTGGATACTTTTTTTTTAATCAAACCGCCTCCTATATTTTAATCAAACCGCTGCCACCTCAATCAAGCAAACCGCCGCTTAACTTAGTAACTCGCCGGCTTTAAAATAATCAAACCGCTGGCTATTGTTTTTGAACAAACCGCTGGCAATAAAATATTAAGCAAACCGATGCTTAATTTTTTCCACTTAAATCGCCGTGTCTAGCAACTCGCCGTCTAATTTAAAAAGTAACTCGCCGTGTAATCTCAACTCGCCGCCTAGGTTTATCAACTCGCCGCCAAGAATTAACTCAAACCGCCGCTATGTTTGGCAACTCGCTATGTATTATTAAAATAATATATGGCAACTCGCCTTTGACCAGTCAACTCGCTGTGTACCTTTTTCCTTAAAACATAGATATTGTCCCTTTACTTGTCAACTCGCCATGAAGAACACCAAGTTCGAATTTTGGCAAATCAACTCAAATAAGCCTTTTAACCACGAAATGAGCTAGAAACTTGTACTAGGAACCAACCCTTATATGCTTGAACTTACAAAAACACGTGTTTCTTTGTGGATCTTAAAAAAAAGCAAACCTCCACGAAGAACACCTTTATAATCTGAACCTTTTAAGATTTGATTTCGATCTTGGAGCTAGTAAATCACATGCAACGGCACTAATACATCATGGTTAATAAGTATAACACAAGAAATAACAAGATCAACCAACAAATAACCCCAAAATTTTTTTCAGTCGTGGGTTGTTCTTGAGCAAAATAAGCCACGAAAATTTGGTTTTTAACCACAATAATCAACCACGAATCCACACGTAGCTCTGGTACCAATTCTAGGATCCAGATAACCCTTTCACTTCATATAACGAATCACGAACCGATCAAGAATAAAGAAAGAGAGTGAGTTGATTAAGAGAGAGAAAGAGGAGAGAGAGTTGATTTCTAGAGAGAGAAACTAGTGAGAGAGTTAGAGAGAAATGAGAGAAATGAGAGAAATGAGAGAAATGAGAAAAAGAATTATTTAGAAATGAAATCAACTTCTACTTTTCCTAGGTGGAAAAGTTACTTATATACCCCGACACATTAAATGACGTTCGGGATATATGACTAGGACCCGGGCTCAGGTTTTGCTTGGGATAAAACCCGAAACATATACAATATTAGATTAACTATCGAGACCGATTCCCGATACTTTCCTATTAGAATATTAACTAATTGATTGACCGAGACTAACATTTATAATGGACGAACTTCATGTTCGACTCAATATTTTGAGGCTAACACCTTGTAAAGTATGTAAAGTATGGGATGATTCGGAAGTTAACCGTTATGGGAATGCCAACTTAGGTTGTTGTTTTTGATCTATGATCAAGACGTAGTAAATAGTTGTGTCTTTATCATTATAACGGTCGGGAAAAAGTCTCTAGCAACTTGTATTTTAGACTTAATCTATTTGTTTCGTAATGTTTATTTAACAACAATTTATTTCCCTTTCCTAATCATTAACAATGGGTTTTACGCGAATGAGGATGTGATCGAGCGTGCATGTCTATTCTGTCGTTACGGCCATGTATGCATGTCTCACCTGCCTTGTTGGTTTATTACTATTGGTTAAAGTTAGAAGATCCATACCCTATATTACTCTAATATTCCTAATCTTTAGCTTATTCATGGTGGGAGTGAGCAGTCACATGTGTCTATCCCATCGTTACAGGTGTGTATGTGTGGTCTTTGTCTCCCTCCTAGAATGTTGGTATTGATAAAGATTAGTTAGAGTAATCAACCCTAAGCCTTATCTTACAAACCCATATTTACCTTTATAAACTTGTTACTCCTTAGCTTTAGTGGTGGAGATGTGTATCCTTGCCAAGCTTATGATAAAATACTCGTCACGACCGAGCAATTGAGCGAATTAGTTACATGTTACCATATAGACTAGTTTAGTGATTTGAGTGTTTTCATCTTCCTATTTCGTGAGGTGTTTGGTTGTGTACTTGTAACAGATCAAATAAATGCTTTAACGGAAAATATCTTTAGGGATACATTTTTATAAACTTCTAAAGGCTACTTGAAGACAAGTAGGATTCAAGTGGGGAGATATTTAATGACATCAAATAATGTCTATTTTATAGCATCATTTATCCTATGTAATTAACCTATTTTGTATAATTATTGCAAAGAATTGTTACTTAATCGTTTATATTTGAGAATTGCAGTAATTACGAAGAACTTGGTGAATATTAGCAAACGGCGCGCATTCTGGAGCTTAAACGAAGATATTTTGAAGATTACTATTCTGAAGACTAATACGTCATATCCATCAAGGAAGATACGGCGTATTCGTACCAGCACTCACCAACGACTACAAAGGAAACAAGTCCAATACGCCATATACAAAGAATATCAATACGCCGTATTAAAGATATAAAATGTGAAGATTCTAGAAGATATCAAACGTGGTCCCTACTCCAAGAAAACCCCAATACACCATATCCAATACATTGGATACGTTGTATCGACACCGACTCCAGGCCCTATAAATACAAAACATAAAAATGAGTTTTAAGTGTGCTAAATCATATTCTCGATACCTAAACCATAGAGTCGATTTTTAGAGGAGAAAAAGAGCAGAAAAGGGCGAGCAACGCTATCAATTCCATAGGAGACAGCGTGTAATTCCATATACTTTAGTAATCGTTTAGTTTTTGGTATCATTCATTAACTCAGTTAGTTTACCTTGGCTAAATAATTGCTTTTGTATTTATTAGTACGTTTGAAGGCTAATACCTTCCGGTATTAGCCATTATTATGAAGATCTGAATGTTTTGTATTGTTTATCTTGATTTCTTGATTTATCGTTGAATGCTTGTTTATGTTTATGAATTCATACTTGTTTATGTGCTTTTGTATGCGACCTATCATTCAACTGGATCTAGTGATACGGACCAAGTAATCTAGAGTCTGGGATAGCTCTCCATATAGTGATTTATACATATAGAATCATAGGATCAAAAATATTGTCCTTCTAAATCTGTGCTAAGGATACGCTTCTGGCTTAACTAGTTAAGCGGATATTACCTTTGGTTTAGTGAACATGTTGACTAGCAGGTGGACCTAGATAATTCAACAAATAACATTCTGATTCCATTGGATAGTTAGACATGTAGACTACTAGTGTATAAATTGCCATTAAGCAGTAAGTGGGTAAAGTCTCTATGAGCTAGGGTTTAATAAGATCACCATTGCTTTAATCCCTAAGATAGATTATAATCAGCAAATAAGGATGCTTTATGTGAATGCTTTAATTTTGACAGAATTAATGTATCTAGGTCTTAGGATGATGTAACGCCTAAGTTTTAAGAATGATATGCCACCTCAAGAGAAGAAATCATTGCACTTAATAAACAAACCAACATTCTAATCGGATTAATAATGGTTAATACAGTTTTCTTATATTTGGCTCAACTGCTCTTTTATATTTTGTTAATTTGCTTACGTGGGTTAAAGTGCCTTGAATTGATTGTAGTCACCAACCAAACCATGCCAGTCTCTTAGGCTGAAAACCCCCTTTTACCTGTCAGAATTAGGATTAGGACCGACATAGGTTTAGAATAGAATAGAATTAACATAGATTAGATAACCAAGATATTAATAAATTGATAGATTTAGCATCGCTTCAAGTGTTCGACACCCTACTTACCACGAAACTACCACCGATCGGGTACACTGCCCGTTAAAGTGTTGTTTTTGGTTTTGTCGGCAAAATATAAATTTAAAACTTGAATCATAAATATATACACCACACAACGACACATTACTTCCCCAAATAATACCCACACATGCCAACTCACATTCCCTTACACAATGTATCTTCCTTGTACTTGTACCTTATGTTCCCTACATTCCAAACAAAGGCTCCTCCACATCTTATC
The DNA here is from genome assembly GCA_026074375.1 of Tanacetum coccineum. Taxonomy (NCBI): domain Eukaryota; kingdom Viridiplantae; phylum Streptophyta; class Magnoliopsida; order Asterales; family Asteraceae; genus Tanacetum; species Tanacetum coccineum. The sequence continues at coordinate 45,546 of BQNB010005952.1, forward strand.
AAAACAATCTCTATCACACATTCACTATTAACCTTCTTCCTCACAACATTTGAATTTCACACACACACTCCATCATCTTCACCATTGATCAAGCCATCTCATCAATCTATGTTACCTCATTCTTTTCTCCACCCTTAGAATGATTTCAAACAAACACAACAAACACACTTTCTCTTCCACCCTTAATCAAGCTATCTCATCAATCCAATATACCTCATTCTATTCTCAATCCTTAAATTGAACTCTCATCTCAAACAAACACAATCTCTCTCACAATTAAACATTTTTCACTCACATAACAAACATACCTCTCTTTCAACCATTAATCTTGCCATCTCACCAATCCATCTTACCTCTCTTCTTCACATCCTCACCATCTATTTCAAACCAAGATCAATAGGCTCCCTTCTATCACATCATGCCAACTCATGATAACTCATCCTTATCTCATTCTCTGTTATCAAACATGTGCTCAAAAGATATGAAATTCAAATTTCAAATTCGTCTCCCTTTCTCTTCAAGTTAAGAATATTTTAGGAATATTCTCTTGTACCATTAACTAGCTTTTTAAACCTTTAGTTGGATCTCAACTAAGCTATTTACACTTTGAGGAATACCCAAGCTACCCTTGTTTAATATTTCTTTTCTCTTTTTTGACACTGGACAAACACAAGTCTTTTAAACACTTCACAAACGCTTTTATCAAATGGCTATTTGAGTTGGTTGACCTTGAGTATAAGAATGATTGAAAGGTCATAGCATAAAATATAAGAGGGGGTTTGACAAGAGCGGGTAGTTAAAAATCCAAAAACCCAAAGAAATGGATTCGGGTCTTTGGCGCGCTGGCTACGTGCTGACACATGGCTAGTTCGCCACTCGCGAATTCATTTTACCCACTTTTGGGTTTTTGGCCTATAAATACCCCTTTTGGTCTTTGTATTCCTCACCTCTTGCAAAATATTCTTTCCTTTTCTTTAGCTTCTCCTATCCTCTAAGTCTAACATCAAGTGTTCCAAACTTCTCATCTATCATTATATTAAAGTGAACACATCTCCGCAAGAGAGCCACATAAGTACCTAATCCATACTTGTGTGTTTTGTCAAGGGTCTTCTTTCTCATACCCTTTCTTTAGAATCGAGTCTCTAGGTTAGGTTGGGATTTGGTTCATCTATCTTATTTTAATCTATTGAGTTGTAAGGAAAGTCTTATATCCATGGGATCAAGCCTAGATCATTAGGGATCTAGTTGGGGTTTTGGAAAGCTTCTAAGGGGAAAGATTTTAGAGTTTATAGGTTAAGTCGAAACACATGTTCTTAGGGGTGGATTCCGATGGAGGAATACCATAGGTAGTAACTCTTTTTTGTAAGCGTTGGGCTTTGTTGGAAGTCAATGTAGTTAAATTGTAATACGGTTTGTACTCCACCATAAGGATTATACTAGTGTAGTATCGAAGTCGTGGATTCATAACTGGATGTACGGAAGGACTAAACCCCCTTTTTCTGAACTTGTATATATTGTGGTGTCTATCTTTCTCTCTATCTATTTATTGTTCTCACCACAAAGTAGATTAGAACACCACTCGGCTCTTTCAAGACTTGAAGTTTTATAAACTTCGAAGAAGTCAAGAAAACCATATTCACCCTCTATATGGTTCTAAAATTAGTATCAGAGCAGTTTACTTAAGTTTTCAAGCATTAAATCCTTCCCGAGTAGTCGTTTTAAGTTGAAAATTTCTTTTTCAAAAAATTCAAAATCCTAACTCCGATTTTTAAGAAAGTAGAGTAAAGATCCATGGCTCGAGAGAACTATGTTGAGGGGTGTTCTATGAAAAGACTACCTTTGTTTGAAGCTAATGGGTCTTGCTTTTGGAAAGCCCGCTTCGAGACTTATTTTAGTTCTAAAGACATTGACTTATGGCAAGTCATACAAAATGGTGATTTCTACTTTGAAGTTGAAGACTCAGAAACGAAGTTGATGAAGGAAACGCCATATGATCTTCTTAAGGATAAGCAAAAGAAGCAACTTGGAAATAATAATGAAGCCAAATGACTCTTTACAATGCCCTACCGCGTAAAGGGTATGAGCGAGTCTTCATGTGTAAAACCGCCAAGGAAGTTTGACGTACACTAATCATCACTCACCAAGGCAATTCACAAGTCAAGAATTACAAGATTGATCTTCTCACTCAAAAATATGAGAAGTTCTCAATCTCAAATGAAAAAACTATTGATAGTGGCTTCACATGATTCAATGCTATTGCGGCTAGTCTTAAATCTCTAGATCCGGACTACTCTAGCAAAATCATTTGAGAAGTTTCTTAGTGCTCTTCCATTAATGAAGAGCCAAGGTGACGGCCATTAAAGAAGCCAAAGACTTAGTTACCCTTCCTCTTGATGAGCTTATTGGAAACCTCATGGTTTATGAAACAATCTTAGGTAATGATGATGTTGCTTCTAAACCCATCAAAGAAAAGGTTATGCCAATAGCTCTCAAAACTAATATTTATTACTAAGGAAAAACTAGTAATAATAGTACATGTCAAGATGAAAGTGATGAAGACGAAGAAATTAACTTAATGGCTAAAAACTTTGGAAAATTATTTCAAAAAGGTGTCAATAAACATGACAAGTTTGACATATGCAAAGAGAAGACTAAAGGTGGCAAAAGCTCAAGACGTAAACGCGGGTGTTATAATTGCGGTAACAAGAATCACCTCATTGATAATTGTCCAAAGCCAAATACGAACAAGGCATTTATCAGAGTAGCTTAGAGTGATAATGAAGATGGTGATAAACCCCAAAATGATGCAACATGTCTCATGGAAATCAACTCACAAGAGATACGGTGTGAGCATGATTCTCTAAAGGATCATCATATTGTGGATTAAGGCTGTACAAATCACAACAATGTATATAGAAGACCACTTTATTCATATATCTTGAATCAAGATAAGCATATCAAATCGAAAAGCAAGGCCTTCAATCTAGGTAACATCCTTCCTACTTCTAAACATGAATTTTGTCTTGCATCCATGGTAGATAACTCAACCCTTTGGCATAGAAGACTAGGACATGCTAATATGCGATTAATTCAAAACATAGCCTCGAAGGAACTAGTAAGAAAACTACCAAAAAAAATTTGATAATCATTTTTGTGATGCATGTATAGGTAAACAAGTCCATGCAAGTCATAAGATTATAAACATGATTTTAACCACTAGAGTGTTAGAACTTTTACATATGGATTTGTTTGGTCCCTTATCTATCCAAAGCTACGAAGGTAATTTTGACACTTTGGTAATCATAGATGATTACTCAAGATATACATGGACATTATTTCTAAAAATGAAAAACAAAGCTTTTGATAAATTTAAGACATTAGGTAAAAGTCTACAAAACCTACTTGGCCATTCGATTGTCTCAATTCGAACGGATCATGGCAAAGAATTTGATAATGAAGTCCAATTTGGAGCCTTTTGTGTCAAACATGGAATTTCTCACAACTTCTTGGCACCTCGCAATCCTCAATCTAATAGGGTTGTTGAAAGGAAGAACAGAACTTTACAAGAAATGAGTCGTATAATTTTAAATGAATAATTCATCCCACAAAGATTTTGGTATCATGCTGTAACACCTCCAAAATAGGTCGTAGCAAAAATTTTGTCCGGGAGTGTTACTTCATAATTCAATAGCACAAGATATGAGAGAATGACCTCTAAATGAGTCATTTGAAAAGTAATCTCATTGATTTAGCTGAAATATACATTTGTCCCAAGGTTTGCATCATAATGGAAGACATAAAATATTACAACGAGATTTGATAGTTTGTATGCAAGAAGAAATCCATGAATGTAATCTTGTAAAATTTGGACTCTAATGCACATCAGTTATGTCAAGCATCCTATTCACCTGAGAAATACATGCTTAAAAGTGTCAACATAAAGTTGGTGAGTTCATAGGTTTATGTAAGTATAAATGTTGGATCAAGGATTTATAAAGTGTGTATGACAATTTTAACCTATACAATAGTAACCAAAAATGTAAGTATAAATGTTAAAATTAAATATTTATAAAGTGTGTGTGACCATTGTAACATATACAATAGTCACGAAAATGTAATTTCGACTGCACTAACACAAATCGAGAATATGTGCCTATTGAAATAGCAATTCTATACACGTAAGATATAAAATATATAATACGGTGGAAAATTACCAGATTACCCTTGAGGACAAAGGTAAAAAGGAAAATCTTCATAAATATATATATAATATAATACTTATATTAACCAAGAAGTATGATTCCCGGGTCGTAATTCCCCAACGATTTGTGAAATTAAAACCACGTTTGATGTTCGGACAATGATTTGAATTGGAAAAAAAGATTGATTTGATTATCAACTTTTAAAAATTAAAATAAACAAATTATAACAATTAAGCACGAAGACAAATAACGGAAAACCAAATTTTAACGAAAAACACAAAACGGGACCCTTAAACGAAGGTCAAAAACCTTAAATTTCTAAAATTAAACCTAACTTAAAATTTTCTTTTCAAATAGACTCTAATTGATTAAAAAGTAAGTTTAAAGAAAACTAGAACAAAAACGGAGTTGAAATGAGCGTTAAAACACGAAAAACGAAAACGTGGATGAATCCCGTTCTTTAAAAATCAAAATTTTGCAAATTAGACCCTACAAAAACGAAAAAAAATTTCCTATAAACTTTGTAATAAAAGAAAATTTTCTAAAAAAGATTTATATTTTTTTGATTATTTTTCTATTTTTTATGATTTTTTAAAAGTTTTTAATGAAAATAAATATTTAAAAATACTAAACTATCTATAAAAATTCTAGAAAAATTAATGAAATTAGCTTATACTAATTAGAACCTAGGAAAAATAAACTTATAAGCACAGCTTATCGAATAAGCCACGGAATAAGCTTAAAACAGCTTATAGACTTAAAAGAAAAAATGTGTATAAAGAATAAATAAAAGGAGATGTGGTTGGATGAGCTATTGAAGCAAAACGGTTAAGTCATTGGTGTTGTGTGGGAGAGGTATTGGGTTCGAGTCCCAGGCAAGCTTTTTTGTATATTTTTTTTATTTTTGAAAACATAAAGAACAAAAGTTGTAGATTTAGCTTTTTTAAGCAACTTTAATGAAACAACATTAAGCTGAAACTCAAAAATAAGCTCACAAAAAGCTTTTGAAACTGCTGTTTACAGAAAGTTAGCTTTTGAAGGCCAAAGAGCTATATTGCAATCAAATAAGCATACAGTCCTCGAATAGGCATTATCTTCAAAACCAAAAGTTGCTTTATGAAGCTTAAAGTGTCTAGAAGCTAGATTTGAGAAGCTAATTAACCTATTAACACATTAAGCTAACTAAATCTAATGATCTAAATGATAAACTCAGGAAAAAGAAAAACTTAAAACTCAAAAACTAAATAAGCTAATACAGAAGCTGATCTTATGAAAACTAGATAAACTAGATATAAGCTATAATTCTAATTCATAAAACCAGATCCTATAAGCTAAAAATCTGAATTTAGAAACTAAACTTTACTTGCTACTGTTTTTGGCTTTTTAGGAATTTTGGTGAAATTTAAAAGCTAATGTACCTTAGAGAATAAGCCAAAAATTTAGAAACAAGTTTTAATCTAACTAAATCTATATGTTAACTATTAACCTACTGAATTTTAACAAATAAAACTAATTTAAGCTAGCTCAATATCTAACCATAAGGTCTGCAGTTTAAGACTGCAGACTCCTATCTGATGCAATTGACAAAGAGGCTAAAACTAAAATGCAGGTACCTTAGTGGTCAAACCTGCAATGAACACACTTAATAAATGTGTTTGAACACTTAACAAGCAAAAACAAAGCTTGAGGAAGCTTGGATCCAAAATCCTATACTAGCTTTTAAAAACAAACTCCCCTGGTGTAGGAACAAACAAAGTAAGACTAAACTTTTTTTAAATTATAAAATCTAACTTTTGAAAACAACTTTACTACTCATTTAAATCTAAATAGAAACTAGATCAAAAGCTTTTACCAAATTCCTTTGATTTTTTTAAGGTCAAACTTTACTAATCTAAACACTCCTTTAGCACTTAAAATTTGATTAAGCCTTATCTAGTTTAAAACTAATGAACACTTATGAGAAACCAGATTACAAACAGCTTTTAACAAGTAAATAAAACACAAATCAACAAGTAAATAAGCTAGAACCATTAAGCTAAAAACTATGCTATTTATTTTTTTGGTTTTTAGCTGATTTATGAAACAATAAGAAACACAATGAAATTTAAACTACAAAGTCTGAAAACATAAGGCTAAACATGATCAATAATCACAAGTAGATAGAAATAAGCACAATTAAGCCAGATACAAAGTAAGATAAGCAAATCTAAATTAGGAGAATTAAGACAGGAAAAGTAAATGAAAACTTACAATCAACCTTAGCTAAACAAAGGTTCAATTTGCTCAAAGAGCTTATCAACAGCTCTAGCTTATCTTTTGGATAAGCTAGTTAAGTCCTTGGAAGCTCTTCCATTTTAAGCTTCCCTTCCAAAAGTCCAAATCCATTAAGCAAAGGTACTTTTTATTTGATTTTTAAGTTTAAATAGATTAAGGGAGTAATTAAACTCAAACCTAAGCTTAGAGACTTAGATAAGCTTGTTTGAGCTTGTGATTAGCTTAAGAGCTTATGTAACAGTAAAAACTTTATTTGGGAGAAATAAGAGCTTATGAAAGATTATTTTAAGGTAAAACTCAATTTCATTCACTAAAAACTTGATTACAATACTCTTTAAAAGGGAAATTACAAAAGTTTACTTAAGGAAAATTACATTTAAAATGAAAATTACATAAGCTAAAAACTAAAAGCTAAAGCTAAGCTCGAAAGAAAAAGGTACTCGTGTGTGTGAGAGTGAAGGGCTATTTATAGCCTATTGCTGAAGCTTCTAGGTCCAAATTTAGTTACACGCTCCCAATCAATCTTGTCCTTCAATCATTAACAATCATTGGAAGCTCAATCTGGGCCGTTGGATTAGATTGAAGGGCACACGGATTGCCAGCGTGGCATCCGTGTGTCAGAAGCCTTTGTGCTTCTTTTATGTGTACCTCAAGTGTATAAGCTTTATTTCCTTGTGCTTCTTTACTATCCACGATCCTCACTTGATGGGCTTGACCAATAAGATGCGTTTGATGACATTTTTACCCTGCCACTATAATCCTTATCACTTGTATTAGCTTTCCCCGTGTCCAATTATGATTTGCCCCTTGATTTTACCTTCGTGGTTAAACCTTGGAGACGATGAACAGTAAAACCGACTTTTCCCGCATAAAAAAAAACTTATAACAGGGTGCGTTTAATTATTGTGTTGACCTAGGGCTTTGACTTGGACTTTATAAAAGGGAAATGGGCCTTGGGTTGTTATAGATAACGGGCCAAAGATGTATAAGGGTTAACACCCGTTTAAAGTTAAGGACCATTTTTGTAATTTTGGACTTTATGAGGGACTGATTTGGGAATATTTGGAGTTTTTGTCTTTTTGTGGTTTGACTTAGGTTGACCAAAGGTTGACTTGAGTTGACCACTTTTGACTTTTGATAGCTTTCTCTCGGCTTTTTGCGTGCTTTTCCGTTCTCGTGTTCGTGTTTGCCTGGTTTTAACCATTTTCTTGTGATTTTTGCAATATCCGCACCTACACAATCACAGAGACAAAACAAGCAATATTCAAGCATTTAAAGCATAATTTTGTCTTTTTAGGGCTATTTTTGATATAAAACGAATATGTGTTTTCACATATATCACCCATTCAAGGTGCCCTACCTGGAAAACCCGAGCAGTGACTTAATAGACATGTGCTCATACCAAGTGCCCTTCCCGGAACACCCGAGCAGTAACTTAATGGACATGTGCTCATACCAGGTGCCCTACCTGGAACACCCGAGTAGTGACTTAATAGACATGTGCTCATACTAGAGGCCCTACCTGGAATACCTAAGCAGTGACTTAATGGACATGTGCTCATACCAGATGCCCTACCTGGAACACCCGAGCAGTGACAAGTTTTTAAATGAGCATGTAAACGAGTAAGTAAACAAGTTGTAAACGAACATGTAAACAAGATTGAAATCAATCATGTAATGAGTTTGTAAGTAAGTTATGAAAACAAGTGTGTAAACGATTTTGTAAATGCGCATGTATCCTCTCCCAAAGGAGTTATAAAGAAATAAAATAGAGGCCATGAAACTCACCTTCAATGAATGTATTGATTAAAGCAAAATCAATGAAGTGAAACTTCAAAAATAATCTAGAATGCAACTTAATTAATTATAGGTCGTATTTAAAATAAATACACAATGTACATTATCAAGTTATATCACCACCTAATAGTTTTGGTTTATAAATCGAAACAATATTTAAGTCACGCTTGTTATTTAATGTCCAAGTATATGTATCCGTAAAAATATTATCTTTGTTTGATAAATAATTATTGTTGGTATCGTTTGAATTAATATTTTCATTATTTATAAAGTGTCACAATATATAGTTCAAGTGTTTTATAAAATAATATTTATAAAGTTTTAAACCGCGTATAAATATTATACAAGTAATGCTAAAATATTTTCTAAGGTTTTTATAGCCCAAATGAACCAACACTATTCATGTTAAAAAAATGGTGCAGAAAATTTTATATAAAGGTTATCAAGTTTCTTTGATGTCTAGTTCACAATTTATGCACTTCTAGGTTTCGAAAACTTGAAACTAACTTTATAATTTCTAGTTCACAATGTATACACTTCTAGGTTCCGAAAACTTGATATTTTAGTAAAACGTCATTCCGAACAAGTTTTTAGTTTTACACTTTAGCCGAATCGGACCCGAAAGCCCTCAAAAACACCGATTTTAAAGTTTACAGTTTTCTCGCAGTTTCTCACAGTTTTATAAAAGCTGTGAAAAATTATATAGTTTTTGAAATCTTTAAAAATTTATAACTTTCTCGTTTTAAATCCATTTTTCGGGTTCTTTATATGTACGAAATCGTGTCGAGATAATCTATCATAATGTTACATTTATAGATTTATAAAAGTTTGTACAGAAACGGTTTATATAAACAGTTTTATATAAAAACATTGTTTATTATTTAATTAGTGAAATATCATAAAATTCATATCTCTTTTGTTATAGCTCTCTTTTTGAAGTTTCTTATATATTCGGAATCGTCTTGAAATGTACTATTTTAATATCAGGTTTATATTTTGCATAAAAATTCATGCTAATCTAGAAAATACATTATGTTCGTATTATTAGTTTATAAAACTTGTTTTTATAAATTTTACCAAGATTTAATTATTATAAGTCTTTTAACTTGCCCAATACGACAATATGTGTATAATTAAGGTCCTCTAATTTATGTTCAACATGTTCAAATAAAATGTATAAAACAATTAATTATTTATAAACTATATAAATAGATTTGTAGTAATTAATTCAACAATTAATTATATAAATTGTTCAATACTTGTAATATACCAAATAAAATATGTTCTTGCATTCTAACATATTTTAAACATCTTTTCACCATGAATATGTATTTTCTTGATTATGTATGAACTTGTTTTATTTTATAAACTTTATAAAATAATAACTAAATGGTGATGTAACAAAATAATAAATATGAATTTATAAGAACGAGATAATTATGAAAGTGTAGAGATGGTATTAGACCTTTATGTATGAAAGAAGAAGTGAACACAAATCAAACCCTAATTCTTCATCCCAAAATCCTTTTATAAAACCCTAATTTCCTTTCTTGAAAACCCTTGATTAAATGGAACCCTAGTCTTGTAAAACACTTGATACACCTTAGAATCAACCTTGTTTACTTGTGTTGTGGTAGAAATGAGACTTATGAAATTTCATGTGCACTTATTTTGGGCCGTGAGTTTGTAGGTAAGAAAACAAGAGAGAAATTGATTTTTAGCTAGTGAATAAGTGTAAAACCCAAAAATTTGAATTTCATTTCATTTTGTTAATTTTGAATATAACCTAAAGTTTATTAATAAGTATTTGAAAATAAAACCTTAGGTTATAATTTTGGGAAATTATAAAGATATAACATAAGTTATTTTGTTTTAAAAAAAATATTAAACTTATATATATACACATATATGGCCGGCCAATTTAAAAAAAAATATTATGTCTTGTAATTTGATTATTTTGTATATTTACTTTCCTTTGTTAAAAGAATCTATCTTAAGGGATAAGTATTAAAAGGTTTTAGCAAGTATTTTGTGTAATCTTCAAAATGGGAAAAAAATTATTTTGTTCCCCCTCCTCCTTCATTATGACCGGTCCTTAGGGGTAATTTTATAAGAAAATCTTTTATTTTTAAAGCTAAACATATTTTAGGTATTAAGTGTAAAAGGATTAGAGAAAATCTTTTGTAATCTTCTAAAAGAATAGAAAATATTTTGTCCCCCTCTTTTCTCCTATATAAAGAGTGATCTCTCCCATCATTCTCCATCATTCGAACAAGAAGAAGGTTTAGGTGTTTTTGGGTAATCCTTAAAGTTTTGGTATTCTTGGTGTTCTTTTGATCTTCATTCTTGTATTCTTGGTGTTTGTTCTTGGTCTTGTCTTTGTCTTGGTCTCCATAGTTAAGTCTTGATTTTGTTTCACTCTTATTGTCACCATGATTATATATACAAAAAGTTTTCATAAAAACGTAAAAGGTTTAAAGAAAGAATGTGTTTATGATCTTGTCAATTTCTCTAGGGTTTAATCTAATTAAAAAGGTTAAATTACAAGTTATGAAACCCTAGATATCATTAACGGTGTAATTAATAAAAAACTACAAGATTAGAAACCCTATGGTTGGTTTTAATGGGTGTTAATTAAGGTTTTCATGGTTGATAATATTGGGCAGAATTTTAGGTCATGTTCAACGGGGTATATCTTAATGATAAAAATTGATTTTAACATGATTCTTGAGCCTAAGATTAAATTCAGATAGTCTAGTTTCTAGAAAAGTTAATTTCATAAATTTTCAAGGTCGGGAAGGTTGGTTTTTGGTTTCTAAAAGATAAAGTGTCAAAACTGGGAATTCAATCTAAAAAATTCAGTTGTAGTATTTGATTTTTAATTCTCACATCATAACGAGTTAGCCTTTGAAATTTACAGGGATTAATCTTCATGATATTAGCTACGTCCATGATTTGTTTGAAATTTTTATGAATTATCTAAGTATGGTAAATACGAGTCAACTTTTTAAAGGTTCTGCCAGGTCAAAATTCGGGTCTGTTTTGGTTAACAGGGGTTAAAGGGATACTTAAACATGGAAGTAAATTAAACCAATGATCATGAGTGTATTAGACATGTGTGGGAACCTCTGTGATTTTTGGTGTAAATTTAGTAGATGTTTTTATGGGTCTTTTAAGTATGGAAACTTACCTTCAATAAGTAGTTAAAATCTGAAATTTTTGGAAACATTAATTAAGTCAAGTAAACTTTTCTTTATGGTAAGATCAAATACAAAACTACTTTAAAAGGGTATGTAATATATGGTAATCATGGTTCTTGTAGATTCGGTGATGGTGTTGTGATCTCTTGCTTTTGTGTTCATTTCTCTTCGATTGCTTATTCGTTAAGGTATAAATATTCCATCCTTTTAGTAAGGACACCTCTTGACTTGAGCATTCATTATCTTAGCAATTTGATTCAGTTGATATTCGTTTGATATCCCGTTTAATTTGCTCTCTGTACTCATGATTCATTTGATATTCATTGATATTCTGTTTGATTCGATATTTGCCATTATGATTCTGTTGATCTTTGTTTAAAGATTATTAGTATCTTGTTCACTTATATCTTTTACTTTAATCTTGCCCGAGCTATTTGTAACTAGTTATGGAGGTACCATGACCATGTCATTGATGCACCAATGACATAACAATATCTGTGGAGGTGTGATTAGTCCACGACATTCCCTTTTGTATGTTCACTTATTATGATCTGATTATATATGTTCGTACACTCGCCATAGTGCTTGTGTATATGTATATGACTTTGTTCTGCAAGGAGCGTATGGATGCATCCTAGGCACTTTGTTTTGTTCAGTTTAGCTGAATGGTTGTGTGTGTGCAATACACCCCATATCACATTTGGTACATCAGGGAATGCATACCTGTGTATATTTGATTTTGCCTATCTGATTATTTGTTTTAGGTCCATTCATGTATCATGTTTAGACATTTGTTTGGGCTCGTGGGCATTCCTTTAATTTCTCTTATCCTATTCATTATTCTATATATATCGTTTGGCATTTGTTTGGCAATTTCTCGTGATCCGTTTCGTTTATTCCTTCGTTTTATTACCATTATTATTATTATATCTGTTCACTGAGCGTTAGCTCAGCCGCGTTTTCTTTTTCTACGGCAGGTACTAAGCGGAAAGCTAGGATATGAGTGTTGAAAGTAGGAGCTTTTAGAGGGCCCACCTTTAGAAGAACCCTTTTATTTGGATTTATGATTTAAGACATTTCCTTTTGAAGATTTCTTTCATTTGACTTTGTTGGAATTTAATACTTTTGGAAGTCATTTTGTTTCATGACTTAGTATTTTTATTTAATAAAGTCTTCCGCTTGCGTTTATATGTTCTGATATGACACCATAACGTAACTCTTGGTCTCATTATCGGAGTGGGGTGTTACAATTATGGTATCAGAGCTATTTCGACCTGGAAAACCTAGGTTATGACCTGTGAGGATTGGGTAGACATTAGGCTTCCTTTCGTATTTTGATATTATATCTTCCTTCGTATTTTGATCTTAACTATAAATTGTCTTTATTGTTTCATTCGTTGACCGAGTATTTTCTTTGACCAAGGATCAGGCGACTAACTCTTCAGGTACCATTTTGGAAACTCTCTTCTTGAATGGTCGTGCTGTTTTGTCTTATTTGATACGGTTGCAACACATTCTATGATTTTTTTTCATTTGCTAAAAACCTTAGCATCTTCCCTACGCAACTTAATTATACCTTATCGATATCTACGCCTATGAAAAGTCTGACCATGAATATTAGAACTATCCGCTTCATTTTGATGATAAGATTCGTTTTGCTAATTTCTTTTCCATAGAAATGAGTGATCTCGATATTAGTCTTGGTATAAATTGGTTAGCTGTTCATCGCGCCCCTATCGTTTGTCATACCAATCATGTCATCTTTGGTAATCTGAATAACCCTGAATTCATCTACCTATTTCAATTTCGAGGATGAAATTTTCTTTTTAGAGGAGAAGAGTTGTAAAACCCAAAAATTTGAATTTTATTTCATTTTGTTAATTTTAAATATAACCTAAAGTTTATTAATAAGTGTTTGAAAATAAAACCTTAGGTTATAATTTTAGGAAATTATAAAGATATAACATAAGGTATTTTGTTTTTTAAAAAATATTAAACTTATATATACACATATATGGCCGACCAATTAAAAAAAATATTATGTTTTGTAATTTTGATTATTTTGTATATTTACTTTCCTTTGTTAAAAGAATCTATTTTAAAGGATAAGTATTAAAAGGTTTTAGCAAGTATTTTGTGTAATCTTCCAAATGGGAAAAAAATTATTTTGTTCCCCCTCCTCCTTCATTTTGACAGGCCCTTAGGGGTAATTTTACAAGAAAATCTTTTATTTTTAAAGCTAAACTTATTTTAGGTATTAAGTGTAAAAGGATTAGAGAAAATCTTTTATAATCTTCGAAAAGAATAGAAAATATTTTGTCCCCCTCTTTTCTCCTATATAAAGCGTGATCTCTCCCATCATTCTCTAAAAAATTTCTACCCATAATTTTGTGTGTTCCTCCATAGAAGCTTCGAGCAAGAAGAAGGTTTAGGTGTTTTTAGGTAATCCTTGAAGTTTTGGTGTTCTTGGTGTTGTTTTAATCTTCATTCTTTGGTGTATTCTTGGTTTTTGTTCTTGGTCTGGTCTTCATCTTGGTCTCCATAGGTAAGTCTTGATTTTGTTTCACTCTTATTGTCACCATGATTATATATACAAAAAGTTTTCATAAAAACCTAAAAGGTTGTAAGAAAGAATGTGTTTATGATCTTGTCAATTTCTCTAGGGTTTAATCTAATTAAAATGGTTAAATTAAATGTTATGAAACCCTAGATATCATTAATGGTGTAATTAATAAGAAACTACAAGATTAGAAACCTTTTGGTTGGTTTTAATGGGTGTTAATTAAGGTTTTCATGGTTGATAATATTAGGCAGAATTTTAGGTCATGTTCAACGGGGTATATCTTAATGATAAAAATTGATTTTAACATGATTCTTGAGCCTAAGATTAAACTCAAAGAGTCTAGTTTCTGGAAATGTTAATTTCATAATTTTTCAAGGTCGAGAAGGTTGGTTTTTTGTTTCTAAAAGATAAAGTGTCAAAACTGGGAATTCAATCTGAAAAATTCAGTTGTAGTATTTGATTTTTAATTCTCACACCATAACGAGTTAGCCTTTGAAATTTACAGGGATTAATCTTCATGATATTAGCTACGTCCATGATGTTTTTGAGATTTTTATGAATTATCTAAGTATGGTAAATACGAATCAACTTTTCAAAGGTTCTGTCAGGTCAAAATTCGGGTCTGTTTTGGTTAATAAGGGTCATAGGGATACTTAAACATGGAAGTAAATTAAACCAATGATCATGGGTGTATTAGACATGTGTGGGAACCTCTGTGATTTTTGATGTAAATTTAGTAGATGTTTTTATGGGTCTTTTAAGTATGGAAACTTACCTTGAATAAGTAGTCAAAATCTGAAATTTTTGAAAACATTAATTAAATCAAGTAAACTTTATTTATGGTAAGATCAAATATAAAACTACTTTAAAAGGGTATGTAATATATGGTAATCATGGTTCTTGTAGATTCGGTGAAGGTGTTGTGATCTCTTGCTTTTGGGTTCATTTCTCTTCGATTGCTTATTTGTTAAGGTACAAATATTTCGTCCTTTTAGTAAGGACACCTCTTGACTTGATCCTTCATTATCTTAGCAATTTGATTCAGTTGATATTAGTTTGATATCCCATTTGATTTTCTATCCGTACTCATGATTCATTTGATATTCATTGATATTTTGTTTGATTCGATATTCGCCATTATGATTCTGTTGATCTTTGTTTAAAGATTATTAGTATCTTGTTCACTTATATCTTTTGCTTTAATCTTGCCCGAGCTATTTGTAACTAGTTATGGAGGTACCATGACCATGTCATTGATGCACCAATGACATGACACTATCTGTGGCGGTGTGATTAGTCAACGACGTTCCCTTTTGTATGTGCACTTATTATGATCTGATTATATATGTTCGTACACTCGTCATAGTGCTTGTATATATGGATATGACTTTGTTCTGCAGGGAGCATATGGATGCATCCTAGGCACTTTGTTTCATTCAGTTTAGGTGAATGGTTGTGTGTGTGCAATACACTCCATATCTTATTTGGTACATCAAGGAATGCATACCTGTGTACATTTGATTATGGCTATCTGATTATTTGTTTTGGGTCTATTCATGTATCATGTTTAGTCATTTGTTTGGGCTCGTGGGCATTCCTTTGTTTTCTCTTATCCTATTCATTGTTCTATATATACCGTTTGGCATTTGTTTAGCAAGTTCTCGTGATCCGTTTTGTTCATTCCTTCGTTTTATTACCATAATTATTATTATATCTGTTCACTGAGTGTTAGCTCAGCCACATTTTCTTTTCCTGCGACAGGTACTAAGCGAAAGCTAGGATATGAGTATTGAAAGTAGGAGCTTTTAGAGGACCCACCTTTAGAAGAACCCTTTTATCTAGATTTATGATTTAAGACCTTTCCTTTTGAAGATTTATTTCATTTGACTTTGTTGGAATTTAATACTTTTGGAAGTCATTTTGTTTCATGACTTAGTATTTTTATTTATAAAGTCTTCCGCTTGCGTTTATATGTTCTGATATGACACCATAACGTAACTCTTGGTCTCATTATTGGAGCGGGGTGTTACAATAAGTGTGTGTATAATACCTTCATTAGGCTTGTATTTATAGTCAGAATATCTAGATACCATTTAACAAATACCATGGATTTAGAAGTGGTTTAGATCTTAACAAGGATGAGTGCTCTCCTCCTCCCTATGTTAAGTAGAAGTGACATTAGTGGAGCATTTGGTTTTATTTCTTGTGTATGAACAAAAGGGGACAGTTAAAATTGATTTTAGGATAGAAATGATATAAATGTTATGTATTGGGTATAAGAGTGGGTATTTGTTGGAGTATAGATGGGTATTGGTGCTATCATGCATGCATAAATGTAATTTATTGCGAAATGTAAACGTTTTATGTAACCAATAAAAATAAAAAGTGAAAAGTTATAAATTATCTTCGTAATAATTATATAACACTTGCTTGACATAAAATTTATTTTTTTGATGACGGTTTATGTTGAATGCTTATTTTTAGTTTATGCGATTTAACTTAACGGTTGAAATTAAAAGTAAACGCGTAAATGTTTAAAATATATGGTTGAATATTAATTGACGTAAAATGACGTGAAAATATGAATTGTTACAGTCTCTGTTAGCCTTATTTTTATATAAGTCGAACAAGAATTTCTTTGGTCGTCTTTGTAATAAATAGTCTTGTATTGTAATAGGCTAGACAGGTTCAACGGGCTTGTACTTTAAGCTAATATTGTCCATGTTTCGGGTTAAAGCCCAACACAAGCCAAGCCCGACCCAAGTAGAAGAGTCCATACGCCTAGGATAGGGTATGAGGACTATAAATCAAACCCTCTTCACACACAAAGAGGGTGTTGGTTACATTTGTCTCTCTTGTAATCATCCACCACTCTTCCTTCCTAATCTAATATTCTCTCACTTCCTTTCTACTTTTCTTCTACTTATTTCTTATGCTTATTATGTGTGTTGGTTAGCTTATTGTTGTGTTTTGGATCTTAATTATTTGGGATATCAAGTGGTATCAATCGCCAAGGGGTTTTAGGTGTTTGATTCGTGGTTTGTTTTTAAAAAAATTCAAACTTATTTCCTTTTAAAAGCTACGGGTTGTTGTGAATCTTGGAGTTTTGAATGTTAAAGTTTGTTTCAATCTAAGCTTTACAGCTTATTAGTAGACTAAAACAGCTTATATAGATTCATAAATAGCTTATTCACAATATAGTTTTTAGTTCGTGATTTTTTTAAAGAAAACGCTTTAAAAAAAATCATTCAAAACCTTGCTTTTGTTGCTAGATTCGGTCATCAAGTTGTACTTTCATTGTTTACAAGCTTATACGAAGCTTATTTGAGATTCTAAACAATTGATTCGACACAAAAATATGGGTTTAATTTTTTTTAAATCTAGCGAAATGTGTCTTGAAGGAAGCGAAATATGTCTTGTGTGAAACATGTAGTGTGTGATCAATGTTGATTAACAGGTTTACATGTTCCATGCGAAATATTACATTCTCTGAAACAAAGTGCTGCCAAAATTCGTGCGAAATATGTCTACCATGTGAAATATGTATTCCGTGAGATTTATGTTCTAAGTGGAATGTGTAGCATGCGATTTATGTAATACAAATGGTTTTATTTCATGCAATTTATATCATCTTTTAAAACAAAACTCTGCCAAAATTTCTAGAATCATGCGAAATATGTTTTAGTCATAAATTGTGTGAAACAAGACATCACATATTTTGTGCGAAACTAGTAAATTGAGCGAAATATTACATCAAAATTCAATTTCGGTTCTTTAAATTCGGTTCTTTAAAATTTGGTTCTTTAATTTTGGTTCTTTGATATAACGGTTTCTTCTTTGATTAGTAAAATACAGCAAAAGTATCATTTCTTTTCTCGGTTAAATCAAGAATTGTAAAATCCCGTGAGCTAGAATTCCATAACAAACCACAATCACAATCACTTCATAAACTTAAGATCCGATATACATTCATAACAACATCAAATTTTTAAATACCAATACCAATTTGCAAACTTAAACATCAAATGCTCTTCACAATGCCATCATGGAAGCAGGTGGTAAAGACCGTCCACCAATGTTTGCACCTGGTAACTACGTTCAGTGGAAATCCTGAATCAAGAGATACATTGACACCAAACCTAACAATGAACTCATCCACTATTGTCTCAAGAATCCACCTTACAAATTTAAACGGCTTCAGAAGACTGTTCTAGTTATAAAAGGAAGTTGAGAAACCACTACAAAAGGGTACATAGAGAACTATAAGAATGTGTCACAAGACATAAGAAACCAATTAGATGCTGAAGCTGAAGTTGTTTAGATAATTCTCAAAGGGATAGATAATGATATCTACTCCATAGTTGATGCTTGTTCAAATGCATGTGAAATGTTGTAAGCTATTGAAAGGTAGAAACAAGGTGAATCAATCAATGTTCAAGATCTTGAAACCAATTTGTATTGGGAATTCGAAAAGTTTACCTCACGAGAAGGTGAATCACTTGAATCGTATTACTCAAGGTTCTACAAGATGATGAATGAGCTTGTCAGAAATCAGCGTGATGTTACCAATCATCAAGTGAATGTTCAGTTCTTACTTCAATTACAACCATAATGGCAAAGATTTGTGACACTTGTTAAGCAGGGTCAAGAGTTGAAGACTGTCTCCTATTACAAACTTTATGACATCTTGAAGCAACACCAAAACGAAGTCAACAAGATAAGAGCTGAAAGACTAGCACGTACTGCTAATCCACTTGCACTTGTTGCTCAACAACAACCAATTTACCATCCTCAAAACCATCCAAATCACTATACTTAAAATTCCTCAACCAGATCATAAAAAGATGCTACCAGAATCAAAGGTAAAGCAATTGTTAACTCTCCTCTACCCACTTATGATCAAGAACCAACTATGGTTGCTGAAGATGATGACATGTCAAAGGAAAAGGAGATTGATAAAATCATGGCTTTAATTTCTTTATCATTTAAGAAAATCTACAAACCTACTAATAATAACCTTAAAACTTAATCAAACACCAGTAGAGCAAATCAGGATAATACTTCAAGAATCAACAGAGGAACTAGGTATGATAATCAGAGGGTAGTTAATATTGTTAGGGCTAAGGAGAATGTAGGTACACAGGTGGTGCAACGGTTTAAGATTTACTGTTATAATTGCAAGGAATATAGGCATGTAGCAAGGGAATGTCAGAAACCAAAGATGCAACTTATCACAAGGAGAAAATGCTATTGTGTAAACAAGAGGAAGCTGGAATCCAGTTGAGTGCTGAACAAGCTGATTGGAGGGATGACACTAATGATGAACCTGAAGATCAAGAATTCGAAGCACATTATCTGTACATGGCATAAATTTAAGAGGTTACTCCAGATACTGCTGATAATTATGGACCCATATTTGATGTTGAGCTGTTGCAAAAGGTACAAAATGATGATGATAACTATAATGTGTTTGCTAATGACAAAGAA
Source organism: Tanacetum coccineum (assembly GCA_026074375.1). Lineage (NCBI taxonomy): Eukaryota > Viridiplantae > Streptophyta > Magnoliopsida > Asterales > Asteraceae > Tanacetum > Tanacetum coccineum. The sequence goes on from BQNB010005952.1 coordinate 65,069, forward strand.
CATCCCGAGCAACTTGCATCTGTTAATGTCACATATATGAAGGAACATGGTGATACTAATATCACTACTGATTCATTAGATATGAGCAATAATAGAGGAGAGGCTGACCAGGATGAAGATAAAGATCTTGCTAGAGAACATGATTTGCTTGCTTCTTTAATTAATAAACTAAAATGTGAAATTTATGACATCAAAAATTGTAATAAGCTTTTGGAATCATCGAACAAGACTTTAGTAGATAAATTAAAAGATGAACTTGAGGATTTCAAAACCAAAAATAAATGTTTAGAGTCATAAAATAACCATTTCAAAGAAGTAAACAATGAACTGTCAAAGACTAATCAATTGATGTTTAAAGATCTTAAGAAGTTCCAAGCTGAACTTGATAGGTATCATGATGTGAATTATGCGTCAAAGGTGGAAATTGAGTGTGCAAAAGCTAAAGGTGATTTGATGTCATACGAAATGGAATCTCAAAAGTCATTTAATGAATATACTTAAAAGATAAACGATTTAAATCAAACGATTTCAGAAATGAAAAAGGAGCTTTTTGCACATCAAGAGACCATCTCCATAATCTTACAAGAAAAGGAGGCTCAGAATAAGTTTCACAAAACTCGTGAAGACAAAGAACTTGAAAAAACTATTGCTTTGGAAAATAAAATCAAAGTTTTGTATGATATTGTATATAAAACCGGTCAATCAGTTCAAACGATGAATATGCCTAATCGTAATTGTAAAACGATTTTTGTAAAACCTGAGTTCCTTAAGAAAGCTCAAAGAGCGAATCCTCGTCTCTATGATATAGGTTGCTATAATGATAATATTGCTTTAATTAGCTCTTGAATCTAAAGAAATGATTCGTCTTGCCCAAGAAAGTCGATCAAAATTAAGTGATTTAATCAAACCTTTTGATTATAAAAACATGAATAATCTTTATGATTTGTTCGTTTCACAATGTGAAAAGTTGCCTGAACAAAGATATTTTTCAGAAAGGTCAAAAATGAGTCATACACCTGTTAATAATGAAAATTCAAAGGAGTCTTTTAATAAACATACAACTTTGTTAGAAAGACGGATGGATGAATCCATTTCGTGGGATCAAAAGTGTAAAAGCTCTAAAGAACTTTTAAAAAATAAAAGTAGTGTTGACACGATTTTTGATAGAGTGGAACGTTGCAAACAAACAATCGCTAAAAGGACATATTTTGGTCATATAGATTTATTCATTCAAACTACAATCGAAGGAAAATTTTGTTCCCAAATTCGAAAAAACAATGCTGATTTAGAAAAATTTCAATTGTGTTTGAAAGAGGAAATGGTTGCTGATTTTAGATACTTTAATTCTCTTGAAAATGAAGTAGACTCTCTTAAATCTCAACTAGAAACTCAAAAAACACAATTTTTGAATGAAATCGACTGACTTTCCAGGGAATATTATTATGCTGATCACATGAATGTTATACTTAGTGTATATACAACCCTTGATGAATTCACTGACTTACAATGTGATTATGTGGACCAAGTAGTTAAATGTGAACGTCTTGAAAAAGAGCTTTAAAAAAGAATAGAAAATGTTAATAACAAATCTTTCAATGAATTGTCAAAAAGATTTTCTAAACTTGAACAACATTCAATTAATATTGAACTCGCTTTATAGCAAAGTCAGGAACAAATTAAAATGACAAAGCTTGGAAACAACAAGAATCAAATTCATTTTGAGAATTAAATGTCAAATGTTTTGAAATTCAAGATCTGAAAGCTAAATTACAAGACAAAGACATTGCAATAAGTGAGTTGAAGAAACTCATTGAAAAGATGAAAACAAAATCTGTGGAAACTAAGTTTGAAAAACCATCGGTTATTCGACAACCAAATGCTTTTAAAAGTCAAAGACAATCAGTTTTAGGTAAACCGGCTACTTTTTTAGATTTGCTTGCAAATAAATATTTTTCAAAGTCAAAGTCTGTTAACAAAAATAATGTGTCCAATGATTTTTCAAATCCAGTCACTGCACAGATTTTGCCTAAGAATGTGAAGTCAATTTTAAAGAAAACAAATGTGATTGCACCAGGAATGTATAAAGTGCACACAATGCCTAATCAAACTAAAGCAACACAGTTGCCTTAAGACATTAGGAAAACTAACAAACGCATGTCTTTCTCTACAGGAGTAATTCCCACTACTAGTGTTAGCAAACCACAACTTAAGAGCAATCAATTGGAAGATAGAGTCATGCATAACAATATTCAAGGGAAGAATCAACAAGTAGAAGAACACAGTAGGAATTTTAAGTTTTCTAATAATAAAACGTTTATAACTGCATGTAATGTCAGTTTGAATGCTAAGACCTTGAATGCAAACTTTGTTTGTGTTACTTGTGTAAATGTGTGATGAATGGCAATCATGATATGTATATTCTTCATTATATTAATGGCGTGAAAACTAGGACTAAACAGCCAATTGATGTACCAATTAGTACTAGGGAACCCAAGCGAACTATGAACCAATCTGTTGCAACACCTCTTAAGAAAACAGTTGCCTCATAATCTACTAACTAGAAACCTAGAAGTACAACTAGGAAGAAATATGAGCATGTTAGTAAGACATATAAATGGTGGTACTCTAAGATCACACCACCAAGAAATAAATGGAAACCTAAGACTAGTACAGTGAATGTTAAACCAGATGTTAGTATGCCTCTAGGAATTGAAACTAGAAATTATAATATTTTAGAATCCTTAACACTTAGGGGATCCACTTTGTCTAATACTCTATTGTCTTCTAATTCTTTTGCATCTCTTAGAGATATTTCTATTCAACATCGAATCTGGGTGCTCAAAGCACATGACGAGAAATCTTAAGCTTCTAAGTAATTTTGTGGAGAAATTTCTGGGTAAAGTTTGGAACTGATAAAATTGCACCGATTCTTGGTTATCGAGATCTGGTTCAAGGGAATGTAACTATCAAAAGGGTTTATTACGTCGAAGGGCTGAATCACACTTTATTCTCTGTTGGTCGATTTTGTGATGCGGATTTGGAAGTTGATTTTTGGAAGTCTACATGTTACATCCGTGATTTGAAGGGAAATGATCTACTCACAGGTTCTCATGGCACATATCTTTATTCCATCACTCTTTAAGACTCATCCACTCCCAATCTAATTTGCTTAATGGCTCAATCTACATCGTCACAAGCATGGTTATGGCATCGTCGTCTCTCACGTCTAAACTTTGATACCATCAACTTGCTTTCAAAGTATAATATTTTGACTGGCCTTCCAAAATTGAAATTGTCAAAGATCATCTTTGTTCTTCTTGTGAGTTAGGGAAAGCAAAATGTAAGTCTTTCAAGACTAAAACTACCCCAAGCTTAAAGAGACGGTTACAAATTCTACGCATGGACTTATGTGGTCCCATGGGGGTAGAAAGCTTAAATGGTAAGAAATATGTGTTGGTAATTGTTGATGACTATTCAAGATTTACTTGGACTTACTTCTTGAGATCCAAAGACGAAACACCAGAAGTTTTCATCGATTTCCTCAAACTTGATCAAAGAGGACTTCATGCTCAAGTTAGAACAGTTCGAACTGACAAAGGCACAAATTTTTTGAATAAAACTCTTCTTGCATACTTTGCTCAAGAAGGGATTGAACACCAAACGCCATTTAATCGAACACCTGAACAAAATGGCATTGCCAAAAGATGGAACCATGCTCTTGTTGAGGCTGCTCAAACAATGTTAAGCGCCGCTAAAGTTCCTTGGTTCTTCTGGGCTGAAGAAATTGCAACATCATGTTTTACTCAAAACCATTCACTTGTAATTCCTTGACATAAGAAAACACCTTACCACATCATAAATAGCCAGAAACCGTCTGTTAAGTTCTTTCACATTTTTGGCTCTTTTTGCTACATCGTCAGAGATGGAGAAAATATTCACAAGATGAAAGGAAATGGTGATTCATGTATTTTTGTAGGATATTCTACTCAGTCAAGAGCTTACAGGGTATATAACAAGAGAACAAGAGTGATAGTTGAAACCATTCATGTTAACTTTGACGAATTGCCTCTCATGGCATCAGATCATGGCAGTTTTGATCCCATTCCACAATGTTTAACAACGGCACTTGAACAAGACAAGTTAAGTCCCGGTCCTCAAAGTCAAGAAAATGTTCCTCAAGCAGTTGAGACAGTAACAATGTCAAATGAGATGGATTTGCTATTTAGTCTGATGTTCGATGAATTACTCAATGGAACTACTCTAGTTGTGTCAAAGTCTTCTGCTGTAACAACTGATGATGCACCTGATCAACGTCAATAACACAACACAACTACATCTACTTTAACAACCGTTGCTGCAGATACACCTCCATTGAACATTTAAACAACACCTAAAACTACAAGTCAAGCACCAACTCAAGCACCAACTGTCATTGCTAGTAAGAACATCAATCAAGCACAAACTCAAAAAGAAAATGCATAAGTTAAAGAAAACAAATTTATCAACATCTTCAGTACACCGATACATGAACGAGGGGAGACATCTTCTCGATATGTTGACTCGGCAAACATTAATACATTCTATCAACGACATCCTTCTGAACATCGTTAGACAAAAGATCATACGTTAGAACAAGTCATTAGAAATCCTTCTCAGTCAATTAGAACAAGACGTTAGGTAGAAACAGATGGCGAGATGTGTATGTTCGTACTCACCGTGAGTCAAACCGAATCGAAGAACATCAAAGAAGCCATGGCTGATTCTGCATGAATTGAAGCGATGCAGGAAGAACTTCACCAGTTTGATCAATTAGATGTATGGGAATTAGTTGACATACCACTATGCAAAAATGTCATTAACATGAAGTGTCTCTGAAAAAGATGTGATAAGGAGAATACTTTAATTTACAGCAAAGCTCATCTTGCAGCTAAGGGATACAGCCAACAGGAAGGAATTGACTTCGAAGAGTCATTTGCACCAGTCGCTCGGTTAGAAGCTGTCTGGTTATTCAATGCGTATGTTGCACACAAATCATCTCTAGTATACCAGATGGACGTCAAGACTGTAACATTTCACATTTTTAGGTCATTTACGATTTCATTTATTCCATTATTTATTTTAGAATTTTGCGCATTTACTTTTAATTATTATCGTATAGTTAAATCGCGTAAACTAGAAATCATCGTTCAATGTAAACGGACACGAAACAAGTTAAAGTATACGTCAAGCAAGTGTTATATGATTATTAAGAGTATAATTTATAACTTTTCATAATTTATTTTTATTGGTTACGTAAAACGCTTACGTTTCGCAATAAAATACATTTAGGCATACCCGAAAGTACCTATACCTATCTATACTCAAACAAATACCCACTATTATACCCAATACCCAAAAACTAACTTATTTTCTCACTAAATAAGTCATATGGCTAGTTTTAAGCTTGAGTACACTTAATAAAATCTTAAACCCACTAGTAGGGATACTATCCTAGTCATGCCTTACACATAAGTACATACTAATCCCATGTATCTAGAAATTGGCACATCATGGTACCCTAGAACCCTTTCTTGGCCGTTCCTTGCTCATTGGGAGGAGGAGAAGTCTTTGCAACTTGTACTTAAACCACTACAACACATGGTTTGGTTTAAGGTAGTTTTGATAATACTAGGATCTATAAAAGGAAAGTCCAAGATTTATTTAACACATATACAATTCATCCAAGCAAAAACTCTTCCTTCTCCCCTACCAAAAGCCCACGACTCACCTTAAATTATTAGGGTATCCATACAATTTTCATTTCAAGCATTCAAGCATTCATTCTAAGTATATCTAAGATCATTCAAGTGCATTGGAAGCTTGGGTTTGTGGTTTAACAAGAAGTATACAAGAAATATAATTAGGGTTTTCTCATTAGGGTTTGATCTTGGGTTTACATTATTGGGTTTAAGCTTAAGTATAAGCTTGTGTTCATCATCCTACTACTCATCTCTAAGGTCCATTTAAGTTTTAACATCTTCATTATTCATTTACATGTTTACATACTTGATATATATGTTAATCACCACCTAGGTTTACTTTATGAAGTTTATAAAACAAAAACCATGTACATACATACACGAACTCAGTTTCTTTATGATTAAAATGATGTTTTAAATATGTTAATATGTTTAAAACAAGGGTTTACAAGCAATGGAAAGTTTATATAATTATTTGTCAAGTTATGGTTATTTATTTACTTATAAAGTTTAGTTAAACAAATAAGTATGTTGGACAATTTTCTTGGACAATATGGACTTATATTGATGGACATATTATAGAGGACTTAAGATATATCAAGTTATGCTATTTAATAAGTTAGAGGACTTGTAATGGTTTAATAAAGTAAAAAGTATATAAAACAAGTGTATAAAACTAATTATGTACAAACTTACTTACCTACTGTTTGAATTCGTGTATAAACATATATATTTTATATTTTATTTAATTAGTACTTATCACAAGGATCGTAAGCATATAAGAAACTTGAAAAACCGAGCAATAACGAAGGAGATATGACATTTTTAAGTTTACAATAATTAAATGTATAAAAGTATTTTTATAAAAGTTATTTTATAAAAATATTCACTATTTCAGATCTGATATACTAAGGGAGATATCTTATAAAGATAGTACTTTCATGACGAATCCAAACATGTAAGAAACTTGAAAACGGATTTAAAATGAAGGTGATACGTTATTTACAAATTTAATTTAAAAAGTATTTTTATAAAAGTAAATTTATAATCATATGTTACTGTTCATGATAGTAACCTGTTGGGGAGTAATTTTCTTAAATAGAGCTTTTAATTACGAAGACGTGGACATAGGAATCACTAAAAACCGAATTAAAACGAACGAGATACAATTAAAATACGATTTCAATAATTAAAGTTATAAATAGTATTTTTATAAACTTTCAATTACTGTTACTGTTCATAACATTACCAAACCATATTATAAATTTAAAATTTTATTAGACTTTTCAAATACGAATCCATACATATAAAGAACAAGTGAAACAGATTAAATATGAGTAAGTTATGACTTTTGGAAGGTTACAACGATTAATTATATAAAAGTAGTTTTATATAATTTTATAAAAACAATTAAAACTACTGTTCATCAGGGGCATAAATATTATAAATATAAATATAATATTTTGATATATTTTCTTAATACAGGGCCATGGATATAAATAACGTGAAAACAGAGTTTAAACGATAAAGATATAAGGTTTATAGAACCGTATGCACTATTTTTACTTGTGTGCACTATTTTATAAAAACAATTAAACCAATTATATAATACCATTATATAATCAATAATAATATTAAAACATGTATTATTAACAAATAATCAATTGTGAGACGAAAACCACACTTTATTTTACAAATACAAATACAAACACCTTTATTCAATAAAGTACGGTTTAAACATTATTTTGAAATTTAAAACTAAACAAAGACTATTAGGTAGTGGTGTAACTATATAACTTGTGATGTAGTACTATTAAGTACATTATACTTATACGACCTACATTTAATTAGGTTGTGTTCGGATTTCGCTTGTTGACTCACCTACTTAATTTATATTATAAGTAGCTAAACCCACTATTGCCCACTATCATGAACTGTCAATTGCTAGTTAGCGAGCGCAAATGATCTCTCTCAACAACAACAACGGAGGAGGAGAAAAGAGAGAGATCATTCGCGCTCGCCAACTAGCAATTGACAGTTTCATGATTGTGGGCAATATGGGTTTAGCTACTTATGCCAACGCGTAACTTGTTTAAAATAACAACTTCGTCCAAACGTAAAAACAATGCTTGTTTTCCTCATCCTAAAGATTGTAAAACAATTATAATTGAATAAAACGGGGCTATAAACCTCAACACGTAAGTGAATGAGTTGATTATCTAAATCAAATATATAAATCGTCTCGACAATCCGAATGCAACCTAATTAATTATAGGTCGTATGAGCATAATGTATTTTACATAAATAAAATACCACATGTTATATAGTCACACCACCACCTAGTAGCTTTTGATTAAATTATGAAAGTTGAATTAATAATTAAAATGTACTTTGTTAAATAAAAGTAAAAGTAATTGTATCCGTAAAGAAGAAATATCATATTTGTTTCTGGGTTAATAATTTGTTAAAAATATAATGATTTAATATTTTTATTGATTATGTATTAATATCATATTATTAATTTAATTGTTTTTATAAAATAATGTATAAAAGTAAAAATAGTGCACAAGGTTTTTATAAACCTCGTATCTTTATCGTTTTAGCTCCGTTTTACGCGTTTCTTATGTCCACGGTTTCGTATTAAGAAAATCTATCGAAATATTATAGTTATTATATGGTTAAATACTGTTATGAACAGTAACAGTAGGTAAAAGTTTATAAAAATACTTTTTATAACTTTAATTATTGGAATCGTATTTTAATTGTATCTCGATCGTTTCAATTCGGTTTTTAGTGATTCCTATGTCCACGTCTTCGTAATTAAAACCTCTATTTAGGAAAATTATTCTCCAAAAGTTTACTGTCGTGAACAGTAACTTATTTTTATAAATTTACTTTTATAAAAATACTTTTTAACTTAAACTTGTAAATAACGTATCATCTTCATTTTAAATCCGTTTTTCGAGTTTCTTACATGTTTGGATTCGTCATGAAAAGTACTACCTTTATAAAATATCCCCCTTAGTAGATCAGATCTGAAACAGTGAACATTTTTATAAAATAACTTTTATACATTTAATTATTGTAAACTTAAAAGTGTCATATCTTTTTTGTTATAGCTCGGTTTTTCAAGTTCCTTATATGCTTACGATCATTGTGATAAGTACTAACTAAATAAAACATAAAATATATGTGTTATGATTCGAATTCAAACAGTAGACTATAAAGATAATTAGGGTTTTGTGATTAATAAAACAAGTTTTATAATTCCTTTTATTTAGAGACTTTGCACCATTCTTTCACTAAGTGTTATACCATATTTCTCTCATATATTAAGTCTTTATAAATGTCCACAATACTTGTCCAAATGAAATCCATGTCCTCATGATATTTTTATACATAACTTGTAAATAAACCTTCAACACATTTTTATTTGTAAACTATCTATATAATTTATTTAATGTTCATACCAAGTGTGTACCTTTATTTTGAACATTATTTCACCTCACAAATAAATTCCAATTATATATGTCTTGAAATACTTTATAAACCATAAAAATGATTCTAGGTGGCGTTTAACATATATAACAAGTATGTACACATAAGATAATGAATGAATGAATGAAATACTTTAAATAGACCTTATAGTAGATGAGTAGAATGATAAACACAAGATAAAAGTCCTAGCAAGACTTCCAAATCCAAAACCCTAATCAAAAAAACCCTAAATATGTTTTCTTGATTAATCCTTGTTAAACCCAAATCCAAGCTTGCAATACCCTTGAGTAACCTTAGATGATCTTAGAATGAACACTAGAGTACTTGTAAATGGGAAGTGTATGAGTTAGTTACATAAGACTTTCTACTTATAGAACTTGGCAAGACCTAATACAACCTTAAACTAATACCATGGGGTGATAGTGGTTTAGGGTACATTGCAAAAGAGCTCTCCTCCTCCCAAGACCAACCTACGGCTGAAATGGGGGTGTAAGGTACCATGACAAGACAATTTATGGAAACATGGGATATGTGTGTACTTGTGTAAGGTTTACAACTTGCAATGGAAGAGTTAGTGGGGAGTTTTGGATTTATTTCATGTGAATACATGTTGGATCCGGTTTTACTAGTTTATAGATATGGAAATGAGTAAATTTTTGGGTATTGGGTATAATAGTGGGTATTTGTTTGAGTATAGATAGGTATGGGTGCTTCCGGGTATGCCCGAATGTAACTTATTGCGAAACATAAGCGTTTTACATAACTAACAAAAATAAATTATGAAAAGTTATAAATTATACTCTTAATAATCATATAACACTTGCTTGATGTAAACTTTAACTTGTTTGGTGTCCGTTTACATTGTGAACCTTTGTTTTTGTTTTACTAGATTTAACTATAAGATAATAATTAAAAGCGAACGTGTAAAACTCTAAAAATAAATAATAGAATTAATTGAGTCGGGAAATGACCTGAAATAACAGATTGTTATAGTCTTCCCTCATTAACAGAGCCTTGTCCACAAGGCTCAAGACGCGACGCTTGTCGAGGGTGCGGTTTTTGTGAAGAGTTGCGGATACTTCTTCCGGAATTGATCTTCACGTTCCCATGTGAACTCAGGACCTCTCTTGAGTTCCCATTGAAACTTTTGATGATGGGAAATATGGCTTTGCTTTATTGCTTTGACTTCACGAATCTATTATTTTCTACTAGTTCCTTCCAATAGAAGCGAGTTTATCATCAATGTGTATTTCTCCAAACGGAACTTGCTAATGGCTCTTTGATAAACACTTTCTTTAGATGGATACATGAAACGTGCTATGAACCCTATGTTAGCCTTAATTATATTAAGTCAAACAAGAATGTTATCGGTCTTATAAAGTCAAATTGGGTCTTGTAAAGTAATAGGCTAGTCGGGTTCAACGGGCTTGGATTGTAATCTAATATTGTCCGTGTTTCGGGCTCAAAGCCCAAGATATGCCAAGCCCGACCCAAGTAGAAAAGCCTATACGCCTACATGTTGGCTAGGGGTATAAAAGAAACCCTCTCCACACATGGAGAGGGTGTTGGTTGCATTTGTCCTCCACTTGTACCTTCACCACATTCTCTCTCTAATCTAACATTCCCCAGTCATCCCATCTTCCTTTCTTCTTTCTTATTGCCGGCTTATATGGGGCTTATTTGAGTTTGCTTATTTGTTGTGAAAGGATAATATTGTGGGCTAACATGTGGTATCACTCGCCAAGGGTGTTTAGTGTTGGATTCATGGTTCAATAAGCTAAAATCGTGGCTTATTTTTGTTTCAAAAACATACGGCAAAAAGGGTTTTTGGCTTTTGGTTTGTTGATCTTACTCTTTCCTTGATAAAGCATATAAGTTTCGGCTTATTTTCTTGTTTATTAAGCTCAAAAGAAAATTTTCGTGGCTTATTTTGGATAATAAGCTCAAGAATCAAAATTTTTTGGGGGCTTATTGGTTTCTTTTGTTTAATCCTTGCAACACTTGGTCTAAATCATCTAGTGGTACTAATCTTGTTGCTTCATTTTTCCATTTGCTAAATTTCGAGCTTATTTTGAGCTTATTTCGAGCTTAATCTCAAGCTTATTTGCTTGCTTAATTTTGAAGCTTATTTTATTTTTTCTTATCCATTTGTGTCCCAAACCGGGGTCTAACATAGAAACATAGATCCACATTTTTAGCTTCACAAGATAGGGACTTCTTGTTTCTAGTAAAAGTGGTCCACACTAGAAAAAGACACCGAGCGGAATATGTCATTGGTCAAGCGAAACATGTAGGTTTATATGTTAAGCGAAATATGTACGTTATTGTTAAGTCGAATATGAAGTTAGTTTTCGTCAAGCGAAATATTACAATTACCTAAAACGAAACTCTGCCAAATTTTTTGAAATTCAAGCGAAATATGTTTGTTACGAGTTCAAGCGGAATATGTTAAACCTCAAGCGAAACATGCAGTATTGAGTTCAAGCGAAATATGTTAAACATCAAGCGAAATATGCAAGACTGAGTACAAGCGAAACATGTTTAATTACAAGTGAAACATGCAAGATTAATTTCAATGCTGAAATATGTTGATTTTCAAGCGAAATGTGTAATTTTTTGAAGCGAAATACGTTTTTTTAACCAAGCAAATAATTCAATTCTACTTCATGGTTTTCTATTGATTTTGTTAAAATCCCGACAAGTAATCCTTTTTCCTCTCGCTTTAATCATAGAGTTTATAAAATCTCGTGAAGTTGAGCACTCTCTCTCACCACAAATACAATCAACGCTTCATAACACATAAGATCATATCCATTCACAACTTCAGAACAGTGTCAAATACCAATTTGCGAATCTCAATCAACAAGTGTTCTTCAGAATCACTCCAGTTACTTCGTTTCAACTTTTAAAGTTCAAGAGAAGAACAACTTCAAGAATTAAATGCATGAACAGTCTTCGAGCAATTCAGTCACAACTCAAGTTTCTCATAGAAACTTTACAATATTTTGGTAACATGCCTATCTTCAAGAGAACATTCTCTCAAGACTTGGATTTACTAGAAAATCATCTTACTAAACAAATAATTTCTCAGACTGATTGCAAGACTAGTTTGACAAATTTTTGGTTTTAGTAATCGGAGGCTGGAGCAGACTGCCACCTATTCAATATCAACAATCTCAGAGTGATAATGTCAATAGAAAAACGTGTGGTATACATCGTGACAAATGAGACAAGTTTCTTTTAAGAGAAACCCGAATGGCTGGGAAGGGTTGTGCATTGCATCACTAGGTCCATGATGTCGTCTTTAATATCAACAATCATCTGTGTGATTTTGATAGATTATGGTATTGACACCAGTTTCTCCTAATGTGTAAGGAGGGCTTCTTTCCTTTTCACCCTTTATCCAACATTTTGCTTTTCATTCTCAACCCCTTCAATGCTTACCAAGACGTCATTACTAACACCTTGTTGTGATTGTTCCAGTGTTAGCTCAATCTTAGTCGGCATTTTTCCCTCTTACTCATTCATCTCTAATCATACCTAAGGACTGCTATTTCTAACTATGGGATGTCCTTGGGTAGATCCCTCCGGTTCTGGTTGGATCGTAGGACTTATACCTAACCTAACCACCTTATGACTTCAGAATCGTCGTGAAATTAATAGGTTGTTGGGTATAGAGATCGAACCATAAAACCATTTTTTGACATTGTTATTTTTAAATACCCCCTACACATGTGCTTCGAGATTCGAAATTGTTTAGCACATGAAGGAAAGAGTTGCACTTAGAGTCTTAAAGATCACATTCGTCTATAACGTATTTTAATCACATTTTCTCCCCTTATTTTAAATAATAAAACACTTAGTATTTGAAATACCAATTAATTAAAATTTGACATGAAAAATTCCATGGGGAGAGAAATTATACCATGATATTTCATGAATTCAGATTCCAATAGCTCCCCTTCAACAGTATATGTAGGATACCAATATTTATTAAAACTTGACATTTGAATGAAAAATTGATATGACACCACAAAATGTTGAAGACGGAGTGAGATGCCTTAGTGAACAATGTATATTATTAATTGACATTAAGTTTCCACATTTTAATTTCACAAAATGTGTTTGGATACATAAAATGGACATTGATGAGATGTATCCAACACATTAAAAGGCGTTGTTTTAAAAAGCTCCCCCTCAGAAATTGATTTACATAAAATGACATTCTACGTACTATAATTCTTTGAAAATTATTCGAGGAAGGGAGTGTTGAACACACAATTTTAACAAATACCACTTTTTTTTTGGAAAAAATTCCCACAAAAATATTTCGTAGACAATTTTTGACATTGAAAGTTCTTTTTGAAAAATTATGTTCAACGATTTTAAAAACACATGATAGAAGACCTCTCTTCTATTTTTAGAGTACGCGCACTGAAGCGTACACTTCCCTATTACATTCGAGACCGAGTTATGCACTGAAATGAACACAAGTCATAGAGAAAAATTTAGAAATGACATGTTTTGAAAGCATTTGAAACTACTGTTCGAACTTCATTTACACGCATGTGTCGATGTTAATCAACATTTCTATGTACGTAAAGGTTATCAATTCCAAGAGACATGTCGAGAAGATTCTTTTTGGTATTTTTGAAAATTTTCTGTTTTTATATTTTGTTTTTCTAGGTTTTATATTTTTCTAATTTCTTTTTGTTGGTTTTGTATTTTTGTATTTTCTTTTTCAAAATTTTTTATAAATAAAAAATAAAGAGAGAATAAAAATATTTACAAATTGAGATGGTTTGACTGATAAGCAGATTCAATTGCCTAACTCTCCAGCTTTCATCTGGAGTCAAACATCTCATACCGATTCGTCTGACAAGATACTTAAAACCTATCTTCCGATAAATGCTTTAGTTAAACAAAGTCAGCTAACCGTATTCCCAGTCCGACAAAGAATAATTCGAACAATACCCTTTTCAACCTGTTCCTTTAATAAGTGATATCGAAAATTCAATGTGGCTTGGGTACGGGAATGATGGACTGGTTGCACGAGATGGTATGGCTTGCCTTTGAGTCACAATACATGGAGGTATTTTATCAAATGGAAGCCAAAATCGTGAGCTGAGTTCTCAACCATAGACTATGGTGCTCAGCACGCAGATAAAATGAACACATAACGGTTCTGCTAAAGACATTGAGGTGCAATCCTGCTTTTTAGATGACCAACTGACTAACTTATCACCACTTAGAAATTGTATGCCACCATATGTACTCTTACGTGAATCGAGATAGCCCGCGTGATCCGAATCTGAAAAAGCAGTTAGTTCAAAACTAGTGTCCTTTGGATACCAGAGACCCATGTTAATGAAGCTCATTTATGTTACCGAGGCGCAGGAGGGGGGGGGGGGGGGGGGGGGGGTGGGGGGGGGTGTAGATCATTTAACCACAGTGAGATTGTTTCTCAGTCCGGTTTCGCTTTGATACGAGACCACAATACATGTTGCATGTACAATATTTGGTCTACTTGTTGTTAAGTACATGAGTGCTCCGACCATACTACGATATTTTGTTTGGTCGACCGGAGTACCACTCAAGTCAGCATCAAGGTGTTTTGTTGCCATTGGAGTACCAATGCTATCACATAAGTTCATACCATGCTTTTTAAGTATCTCTTGAGCATACTTAGCTTGGTTTATAAAGATACCACGAGGGGATTGGTGGATCTGAATTCCTAAAAAGAATTTCAACACCCCCATCATAGACATATCAAACTTGCTGTGCATTAGATTTCCAAATTGTTTTGAAAGTTTTGGGTTCGTAGAACCAAAACTTATGTCATCAACGTAAATTTGCACAAGCAATATGTCTTCCCCATGTTTAGTTATGAACAGAGTTGGATCAATAGAACCTTTTGAGAATCCTTTAGATACCAGGAAGTTGGAGAGTTCATCATACCACGCTCTTGGTGCTTGTTTGAGACCATATAATGCTTTCTTGAGACGGTAAACTTTGTCAGGATGATAATGGGTTTTTTATTTTCAACAAATCTATCGGTTGGTTTACGTACACTTCTTCCTTTAGAGGTCCATAAAGAAATGCTGTTTTAACGTCCATTTGGTACACTGTAAATGATTTGTGTGCAACATACGCAATGAACAGCCGTACAGCTTCCAACCTAGTAATTGGTGCAAATGACTCTTCGAAATCAATTCCTTCCTTTTGAGCATATCCCTTAGCTACAAGACGCGATTTGTTGTGAATGATAGTATTTTCCTCATCACGTTTGTTTTTCCAGAGCCACTTTAAGTTAATGACATTTTTGCAAAGTGGTCTGTCTACTAATTCCCATACATCTAATCGATCAAACTGATGAAGTTCTTCCTGCATTGATTCAATCCATGCAGAATCAGCCATGGCTTCTTTGATGTTCTTTGGTTCGGTTTGACTCACAGTGAGTGCGAACATACACATCTCGACACTGTTTATTGCCTGATCTTATGTTCTAATTGATTATGAAAGGATTCAATGACTTGTTCGTAATGGATGATCTTTAGTCCAACGTTGTGCGAAGGGATGGTGTTTGATAGAAAGTATGCATGTTTGAACGAACAACATGACGAGACGATGTCTCCCCTTGTTCTTGTACCGGTGTACTAAAGATGTTGATAAATTCATCTTTGTCAAATTGTGCATTTTCGATATTGGTTTCTGCTTGAATAATGTTCTCAGGTGCAGTGACAGTTGGTACTTGAGTTAGAGTTTGATGTGTTGAATGAATGTTCAATGGAGGTGGATCTGCAACATCGGTTGTTGTAGAAGTATGAGTTATGTTATGTTGTTGACATTTATCGGGATTAGTCAACAGCATGTATAAACTAAACTTGACACAAAGTGAGAAGTTCCATTGAGTAATTCATTGAACATCGGACTATAAAGCAATTCCATCTCATTTGATGTTGTTACCGTCTCAGCAACTTGAGGAAGATTTTCTGGACTTTGTGGACTAGAACTTAAACTATCTTGTTCAAGTTCCGAGAACATTGTGGACCGGGGTCAGAACTGACGTGATCTGACGCCATTTGAGGCAATTCGTCAAAGTTAACATGAATTGTTTCAACTATCATTCTTGTTCTCTTGTTAAATACCCTGTAAGCCTTTGACTGAGTAGAATACCCAACAAAAATACATGCATCACCTTTTTCCTTCATTTTATCAAGATTTTCACCATCTCTGACGATGTAGCAAAGAGAACCAAAGATGTGAAAGAACTTGACTGACGGTTTCCGGGCATTGATGATATGGTAAGGTGTTTTCTCATGTCGAGGAATTACAAGTGAACGGTTTTGAGTAAAACATGCTGTTGCAATTGCTTCAGCCCAGAAGAACAAAGGAACTTTAGCGGCGCTTAGCATTGTTCGAGCAGCCTCAACAAGAGTACGGTTCTGTCTTTCGACAACGCCATTTTGTTCAGGTGTTCGAGCAGTTGACGTTTCGTGTCTTATTCCCTCTTTTGCAAAGTATGCATGAAGAGTTTTATTAAGAAATTCCGTGCCTTTGTCAGTTCGAACTGTTGTAACTTGAGCATGAAGTCCTCTTTAGACAAGTGTGAGGAAATTAATGAGAATGCCAGGTGTTTCGTCTTTGGACCTCAAGAAGTGAGTCCAAGTATATCGGGAGTAGTCATCAACAATTACGAGAACATACTTCTTTCCATTAATGCTTTCTACCCGCATTGGACCACATAAGTCCATGTGTAGAAGTTGTAACCGTCTTTTTGAGCTCGGGGTAGTCTTAGTGTGAAAAGACTTTCTTTTTGCTTTCCCTAACTCACAAGAAGAACACAGATGATCTTTGACGAATTTCAGCTTTGGAAGGCCATTCACAATATTATTCTTCGAAAGCAAGTTTATGGTGTCGAAGTTTAAATGAGATAGACGACGATGCCATAACCATGCTTGAGACGATGTTGCTTTAGCCATTAAGCAAATTAGATTGGGAGTTGTTAAGTCTTGCAGAGTAATGGAATACAAGTCTGTGCCACGAGAACCTGTGAGAAGATCATTTCCCTTCAAATCACGGATATAACATGTAGACTTCCGAAAAGCAACTTCCAAATCCGCATCACAGAATTGACCAACCGAGAATAAATTATGATTAAGCCCTTCGACGTAATAAACCCGTTTGATGGTAATAGTTCCTTGAACCAGATCTCCATAGCCAAGAATTGGTGCAATTTGATCATTTCCAAACTTCACCGTTCCCAAAAATTTCTCCACAAAATTAGTTAGAAGTTTAAGATTTCCGGTCATGTGCTTTGAGCACCCAGAGTCGACGATGAATAGAATGATCTCTACGAGCTGCAAAAGAATTAGAAGACAATGGAGTATTGGACACAGTGGAACACCTAGGAGTCTTATGTTCCAAAATATTAGCAGTTCTAGATGCATTTCCTAGAGGCATACTAATGTTTGGGTTAACATTTCCTTTTTGAGACTTAGGTTTCCAATTATATCCGGGTGGAGTATACTTAGGATACCACCAACTGCATGTCTTACTAACTTGCTCATATAACTTCCTAGTTATGTTTCTAGATTTCTTGACAGTGGAGTCTGTTGCAACGGTTTTCTTACTGGATGTTGCAACAGATTGGTTTACATTCTGCTTGGGTTCTCTAGTACTAATAGGCACAGCCATTGGTTGTCTAGTCCTAGAATTCACGCCATTGATATAATGTAGAACACACAAATCATGATTGTCATTCAGCACACATTTTCCACAAGTAACACAGATAAAGTTAACATTCGAGGTCTTAGCATTCAAACTGTCATTACACGCAGTTACAGACGTTTTATTATTAGAAAACTTAAAATGCCTACGGTGGTCTTCTACATTTTGCTTCTTCCCTTGACTATTGTTAGGCATGACTCTATCTTCCAGATGATTGCTCTTAAGCTGTGGTCTGCTAACACTAGTATTGGGAATTACTCCTGTAGAGAAAGACACGCGTTTGTTAGTTTTCCTAATTTCTTGAGGCAACCGTGGTGTTCTAGTTTGATTAGGCTTTGTGTGCACTTTATACATTCCTGGTGCAATCACATTTGTGTTCTTGAAAATTTGCAACACATTCTGAGGCAAAATCTATGCAGTGACTGGTTTTGAAAAATCATGGGACACATTTTGTGTGGTAACTGACTTTGACTTTGAAAAATCTTTCTTTGCAAGAGAATCTGAAAAAATAGCTGGTTTTCCTAAAATTGATTGTTTTTTACTTTTAAAAGCATTCGGTTGTCGAATAACCGATGATTTTTCAAACTTAGTTTCCACAGATTTTCCTTTCATCTTTTCTATGAGTTTCTTCAACTCACTTATTGCAATTCCTTTGTCTTGTAATTGAGCTTTCAAGTCTTGAATTTCAAAATATTGTTCACGTTCTTTTAGAAATACGTTTGACTAATTTTCTTTGAAAGATTTGTCATTTTTTATCTTTTCTTTGCACTGTTGTAAATCAAGTTCAAGATTAATCGCATGTTTCTGAAGTGCTTCAAAACTCTTTGACATTGTTCTACTTTTTGAAAGCTCTTTTTCAAGATGTTCACATTTTTCTACAGTTTCCAAGTAATCACATTGCAAATTAGTAACTTCATCCAGATTTTACATTCATGTGATCAGTATAGTAATATTCCCTTGAAAGTTGGTCGATTTCATTCAAAAACTATGTTTTTTGAGTTTCCAGTTGAGATTTGAGAGTGTCTACTTCATGTTCAAGTGAATTAAAGTATCTCAAATCAACAACCATTTCCTCGTTCAAACACAAGTGAAAATTTTCTAAGTCCGCATTAATTTTTCTAATTTGGGGGCAAAAATTTCCTTCAATTATGTTTTGAATGAAAGGATCTATGTTACCAAAATATGTTTTTTTAGCGATTGTTTGTTTGCAACGTTCCACTCCATCAAAAATCGTGTCAACACTCTTTTTTATCTTGAAAAGTTCTTTAGAGCTTTTACACTTTTAATCCTAAGGAATGGATTCATCCATACGTTTTTCAAACAAAGTTGTTTGTTTACGAAAAGACTCTTTGGAAAATTCATTATTATAAGATGTATGACTCATCTTTTACATTATTGGAAAATAGTTGTTAGGAAATATTGTAAGGTACTGCTGGCAGATAACAAAGTACTGTTAGTGATATCAAAGTACTATTTATTATGTTAAAGTACTGTTAGTTATAGCATAGTACTATTAGCAATATCAAAGTACTGCTTATAATAGTTTTATAGTTCTAGAAGGATTGTATTAGGAGAAGATAAGTATGACAGGCTGTAAGCCCAATAGGGTTAATCCTTGATGTTTATAAAAGGACCCCTTGGAAGGCATAGTTAGATACGAGAACAAGTACGAGTCTTAGAAGAAGTGTTAGCGATTAGTATTATTAGTGTTTAGGAATCTGCAAAGTTAGGCAGGTTCAAGGTGTGATAATAAAAGTAATCTTTTGATTATTGCTGTGTGTTCTTCTTAATATTATCAATTAGATTCCGCATAGTTGATAGTATTCAGTGTCAGCGTTTCATAGTTATTATCTTGGATTTATTCAAGGTAGTAATATCCTTTACAAGTCAAGTATATGCATTAGATGACTTTTCAAAATCAATTTTGTATGACATTAAATCCCCTTTAGCTTTTGCACAATTAATTTTCACCTTTGACACATAATTCACATCATTATACTTATCAAGTTCCGCTTGGAACTTCTTAAGGTCTTTAAACATCAACTGATTAGTCTTAGACAGTTCATTGTTTGCTTCTTTAAAATGGTTATTTGATGATTCTAAACTTTTATTTTTAGTTTTGAAATCCTCAATTTCACCTTTCAATTTATCAACTAAAGCCTTGTTTGATGATTCCAAAAATTTATTTCGGTTTTTGCTGTCATCAATTTCACATTTTAGTTTATGAATTAAAGAAGCAAGCAAATTACGTTCTTGATCAAGATCATCTGTATCATCCTGGTTATCCTGAACTCTATCATAACATATATCCAATGAATCAATAGTGATATTGGTGTCACCTTGTTTCGCCAGACTGATATGTTGTTACTAGATTAAGTTGCTCAGGATGTTCATTTTCATGGCAAACACTTTTAGTTGTCATTATTGTTTTTTTTTGTACTTATTGCATTGGGCTCATCATCAAAGATTGGTCCAGAATTGTCAACTGGATCTGGAGTAACCTCTTGAATCTGTGCCATGTACATATAATGTGCTTCCAATTCCCGATCTTCAAACTCGTCATCAGTATCATCTTTCCAATCAGCTTGTTCTGCATTCAACTGAACCCCAGCTTCCTCTTGTTTACATAATAACATATTTTCCTTGTGATAAGCTGCATCCTTTACTCGTTTCAGTTTCTGACATTCCCTTGATACATGCCTATATTCCTTGCAGTTATACACTAAATCCTAGACCTCTGCATACCGGAGAACTACATTTTCCTAGCCCCAGCAAAGCCATTAACTGCCTCTGATTTGTCCTACCCAGTTCCTATGTTGATTCTTAGAGAATTATCTTGATTAGCTCTACTGGTGTTTGATGAAGATCAAAGGTTGTTGTTGGAAGGTTTGTAGATTTTCTTGAACGAGAGAGAAATTAAAGATATGAGTTTGTCAATCTCTTTTTCCTTTGACATTTCATCATTCTTCAGTAACCGTAGCAGGTTCTGGATCATAAGTAGGAGCAGAAGAGGTAACAATTGCTTTTCCTCTGTTTCTGGTAGATTGTTGTGATCTGGTGGAGGAATATTGAGTGTTTTGAGTAGGATGGTTTTGATGATGGTAAACTTGGTTGTTGTTGAGCAACAAGTGCAAGTGGATTAGCAGTACGTGCTAGTCTTTCAGCTCTTATCTCATTGACTTCATTCTGGTGTTGCTTCAGGATGTCATAAAGTTTGTGATAGGAGACAGTCTTCAGCTCTTGACTCTGCTTAACAAGTATCACAAACCTTTGCCATTCTGGTTGTAGTTGAAGTAAGAACTGGACATTCACTTGATGATTTGTAACATGACACTGATTTCCTGACACGCTCCTTCATATTCTCTGTAGACAGTGAGTAATACGATTCAAGTGATTCCACCATTCCCGGGGGATTCTTACGGGAATTTTCCAAATTCCCAATATAAATTAGTTTCAAGATCTTGAACATTGATTGATTCACCCTATGTTTCAACCTTTCAATGGTTTCCACATTTCACATGCATTCGGACAGCATCAAACTGTGGAGTAGATATCGTATCTATCTTATGAGTAATGATCTGATCGCTCAGCTTCGGCATCGTTGATCGCGTATGTCTTGTGAACATTCTTTTAGTTCTCATATCCTTTTTTGTAGTTGCTTTCAGAACTAACCTTCCAGCAATGGAAACTGTCTTCTCAGCCCATTGATTCGTGTATGGTGGATTTTGGAAGTCAATAGTAGATGGTTCACTGTTAGTTTGTGTCAATGTATCTCTTGATTCTGATTTCATTGACGTAAAGTACCCGAAGCTAACATTGGTGACGATTCTTTGCTTCGCTTCCATGATAGCATTATGAAGAGCATTCGATGATTGAGTTTGCAAATTGGTATTTGAATTTGACATTTTGATGAAGTTATGAATGGATATCGGATCTTAAGTGTTATGAAGTGTTGATTGTATTGTGGTGAAGAGAATGCAATTAACTCCACGGGATTTTACAACTCTATGATTAAAACTGAGAAGGAAAAAGTTTACTTGTCGGGATTTTACAAAATCAATAGAAAAACCATGAAATTAAAATTGACATATTTCGCTTGAGGGATTGCATATTTTCCTTGGTTAAAAGTTGCATGTTTCGCTTGAAAAATGAAAGTTGCATGTTTCGCTTAAACTTCTAAACATATTTCGCTTGGCAAGTAACTGTCATATTTCGCTTGTCCATAACATATTTCGCTTGGCAAGTAACTGTCATATTTCGCTTGTCCATAACATATTTTGCTTGGCAATTAACTTTCATATTTCGCTTGGAAATTAACATCTTTCGCTTGACAGTTTAACATGTTTCGCTTCGACTGTTTAACACATTTCGCTTGTCAATTAACATATTTCGCTTGACAGTTTAACATGTTTCACTTCGACTGTTTAACATATTTCGCTTATCTTTAAACCTGCATGTTTCGCTTGACATTTAAACGTACATATTCCGCTTAAAATTTACACCTGCATATTTCGCTTAACCTATGACATATTCCGCTTGTAGTCACTTTCGGGTGAAGGACCACTTTCACAAACAAACAATTTGTCCTTGTGTTGTGAAGTAACAAATGTGGATCTTTGTCCCTTAATCCCAACCAGTGTGGACCACAAATTGGATAAGAGAAACCACAAATAAACCACGAAATAAGTTCCCAAATAAGCTTGAATAAGCTCGAAATAAGCTAGGAATGAGCTCGAAATAAGCAACCAAAATGAAGAAAACTAAGAAACTAGTTTGAAGAACAAAGTAAAAGAGGGACGTGACTCTTGTGACTCTTGTAAATCAAACCAAAAACTCCACTTCAAGAAGAGAAAGAAAAAAATAAGCCGAATGTAATAAGCTTATAAAAAACGATCTTTGAGCTTATCTAAGACATTGAATGACTACACAAGAAACTTTTGAATTAGTATAGCAAAAAGGATATAAGCAAAACAAACCAATAAGCCCTCAAAAAAATGAGACGTGAGCTTATTGACAAAATAAGCCATGAAAGAGCTTATTAAACTACAAGAATCGAACACTAAACACCCCTTGGCGAGTGATACCACATGTTATCCCACAATACTATCCTTTCACAACAATAAGCAAACCCAAATAAGCCCTCTTGATGAGCTAGAAATGAAAGAAAGAAAAGAGAGGAAGAAATGAACTTGGAATGTTAGATTAGAGAGAGAAATGGTGAGTTACAAGTGAACAAATATAACCAACACCCTCTCCATGTGTGGAGAGGGTTTCTTTTATACCCCTAGCCAACATGTAGGCTTATGGGCTTTTCTACTTGGGTCGGGCTTTTCTTGGGCTTTGAGCCTGAAACATGGACAATATTAGATTACAATCCAAGCTCGTTGAACCCGACTAGCCTATTACAATACAAGACCTAGTTTGACTTTATAAGACCGATAACATTCTTGTTTGACTTAATAAAATAAAGGCTAACAATCTCCCCTAATGTTGAGGTCTCTTTCTTCAAACTCCTCCGTACCACCGATAACATTCTTGTAGGAGTTTGCTTTGTTTTATCATTGTCTCCCCTGACATTGAAGATATGACTTTTGACGTTTATGCTTTGCCTTGTTTTGGTCTTGTAAAAAAATTTCTCTCCTCTTCTTGTTCCTTGGTTCGGCCGAGTACCATCACCCAAAAACATCATCTATTTTCCATTTTTGATCTTGAAAATACATTTAAACATCACTCAAACAATGATATGAATCAAGAAAGAACCAAGTTTTAGTAGTTTTCTCCTTTCCTCCTTTCTTTTTGGTTTGGTCGAAGCACAAACACCAACACCATTGATGTTTTGATTTTTCTAACTATCTAATATTGCTTAGAAGGTATATTTAGGGTCATCCATGTAAGAAAAGCTAACATGCAATAAGGTTTGAGCAAGCCTTGGATTTATTTGAAATAAGGAAGATTTGGTTCAAGTAATTTATTAATAAGGTTAGTGGGAAAATATTAGTGGGAAGTTTGATTTAAAAAGGGTGAAGGTTTTAGGTCCGGTTGAGGGTTCGAACCAGGAGGGGGCACACAAAGGTGCATTTGGTTTAATTGGTTATTAACTAGTTTAGTTTGGATTAATTTGGATTGATTCGGTTTGGTTTCGGTTTGGTTTGGTGGTTCGAAGTCACGGCCAAAGGAACAAAGAAGACAAGTGTGACCATTTATCGAGTTTGATCTTGCTTGTTATAGCATTGTAAGCGCTCTTTTTATTTTGTTTGGTTCGTTTTTGTTATTGATTGGTATTAGTCGTTGCATGTGATGAAATCGATAAGATCTTGCGCCGACTAGTTAGTTGATGTTATAAAATGATTGAGCAAGTTAGTATAAATTATGGGCCATATTAGATACGCCGTAAGTGAGATTTTGGGTCAAAACTGAGTTTTGGCGTGATTTACAAGAGGTGTATTTTGTGCAGAAAATTTAGCACGGTAAACGAGGGTTGAGATTTTTGGAAATCTGAGTTTTGTTTAAAATGTATGATAAAGCTTTCCGAGACGATCGTTTTGACATAAAACGGAGTTTCTAACTCCTAATAACGAAGAAATTAGAGCTAAAACGAGATACATATTTTTGGTGTAAAAATTCAGCATATGTAGAAAATGGTAGTTGCTGTCAGGAAATTAAACGTTTGTTTTGAGCACTTTCGAATCCGTTTCGGCCTTCCGGCGATACACGAAAGTTGCTCAGAATAATGCTCTACTTTTCCGCGAGGCTCGCTAGTTTTAAAATCGAGTAATAATGGGTCAAAACCCAAGGTCAAAGTCTGTGTTTTTATTAAAAATGTTAAAGTTCCTGCAGAAACTTACAGGGGCATTTTGGTCAATTTTTGCCGAGTTTTGGGTCTCGGCTAAAACTAAAAAGTTGTCCGGAACGTCGTTTTACATAAAATCTCTTTTTAGTCCGACTCGTGAAAATGTGATATAGCGGGTCGTTTGGAGCGGGTCAGATTTAGTAACATATATGTATATGTAAAATGTAAATAAAAAGTCAAAGTCAAACAAAGTCTAGCGTTGACTTTTGAAAGTCAACGGGTTAATACTAAACTTGTCGAGTATAATACAAGTAATTGAACGCTCTTATTACTACGAGTGAGATATTTTAAATTTAACGATTGATAAGAACGAAGTAGGTTCTAAAAATAGAAACTTTTGTAATATACGGGATATAATCCCGGTAAGGGTGAACAATAATCAAATTGAAAGTCGAAAGTTCGACTAGATAACTAAATATTATTATAAATATAAATAGATGACGAGACTTACTAAAAAATTGTAACTTTCTGAAAATAGCAACTTTCTAAAAATAGAAAGTTTCCTAAAATAGAAAGTTTTTAATTAAGCGATATATAATTGTTAGCCTCAATTTATTGAGTCGAACAAGGAAGTTCGGTCACTCTACGATGGAGCTTCGGTCTTTAATTAGTTAATATGAATATATATATATATATATATATATGATTTTGTTGATACGATGTACGCATCGTTGACCATACTTGTACGGTGTTTATTGTGAATGAGCGACATAAATTATAGGTCGTGATCGTGTTCGTTAATTTTCCGTGATTGGTTCGATTATTTGATCTTCGGCTTCGACCAAGGTGAGTTCATAGCCTCGCTTTTAAGTGTTTTAAATGTTTTTAAACCCGCGAGGGGGATACTTGCTTGTTTTGTGAAAAATGAGAACGCAATATGTTTTGATGCTAAATATGATTCCATTCGCTATTGAGTATATGCATTTTACTGTGTGACCGTTAATTGCCTTATTGATGGTGAACGCTAATGCATTAAATAGATCTATTGGGTTTGACAACCCTGTCCGGGGTATGAATCCGAAGGTGAGCACCTTGTAACGGACATTTTGCAGTTAGTAATGGGAGAAAGGGCATACTTCTCGAACATTATTTCGTCCTACGGGATGAATGTGTTAAGTGTCGGTACACGAGCTCATTAGTTGGAATACATTATTTATATATAACTTGTCTTACGAGCAATGTTATATGTTTTGTTGAATCAAATATGCGTTCTACTGTTATGTGTAAACTCTATGAATTCACTCAACGTTTTGTTGACGTTTTTAAGCATGTATCTCAGGTTAATTGCATTTGATGGCTGGATGGGACGGAACGCGGATATCAAGGTCGGTGTCTCGGTGAAGTAGTGTCATAAACTAAATAAATGTTTTAGAAATCAAGTCGTGTTGTGACTTTTAGAAATAAATTTGTACGTTGGTATTGAGACCTATGTACTCTGATCTTTCAAATAAATAAAATTGTGTTTTGTAAACGTATCATTAAGCGTTTACTGTGACTCGTGTGCATGTATTATGAAGTAGCACCCAAAATGTTGTATTCCTCTGCGTATCGTAGTTTGGGGGTGTTACACAAGAAGGTTTCATAGTTTTTAGTTCTACAACAATACAAGTAAACAAGGTTGATTAAGGGTTGATTCTAAGGTGTATCAAGTGGGTTTTCAAGATTTAGGGTTTTGTTTTGGAAGCAAGGGATATACATATTAAGTTAGGGTTTTCAGGATTAGTGTGTTCATCATCTTCATTCATTCACATAAGGTCAATCATAATCCCTACACTTTCATAATTATTTCATTTATATACATACATAATTGTTATATTGTTAAATCGCCATCTAGTCATATTTTATAAAATTTATAAAATATACAAGTTTGTACATAATCAATAAAATACATATCCATGGTAAGAATGTGTTTAAAATATGTTAAAATGCAATAAAATGTTTTAATTGACATATTATAAGTATTGGTTGATTTATATAATTCATTGTTACAATTTATTTATATAGTTTATAAATAAATAAATATTTTGGATATTTTATTTGGACATGTTGGACATAAATTAGAAGACCTAAAGTATGCAAGATATGTTATATTAATTAATTTAGAGGATTTGTACTAATTTAATTATGTTATAATTTATAAAAACAAGCTTATAAATTATATTTATTACACGAACAGAATGTTTATTCTGTAAAGATACGATTTTTTATAAAATATATAAACTTCAGATTTAAATAGTATATTTTAACACGATTCCAAATATATAAGAAACTTGAAAACGGAGCTATGACGAAGGAGATATGAATTTTCCAAGATTTCGATAATTAAATGTATAAAATATTTTTATACAAAAATAGTTTGTATAAAATGTTTCGGTACAGCTTTTTATAAAACCTGTAAATATTTTATTATGATAGATCATCTCTATACGATTTTGTACATATAAAGAACACGCATAACGGAGTCAAAACGAGAAAGTTATGAATTTTTAAAGATTTCAAAAACTATATATTTTTTCACAGCTTTTATAAAACTGTGAAAAACTGCGAGAAAACTGTGAACTTTGAAATCGGTGTTTTTGAGGGCTTTCGGGTCCGATTCGACCAAAGTATAAAACTACAAACTTGTTCAGAATGATGTTTTACTATAAAATCAAGTTTTCAAAGCTTAGAAGTGTATAAATTATGAACTACATATCACGAAAGTTAATAAACTTTAATATAAAATATTCTGCACTTTTTATAAACACAATGGTTGCTGCTATAAATATAAATTGAGGTTTTCGAGTGTTTTCGGGTCCGTTTGGGCTATACAAACCTTAAGAAATAATGTAGTAACACTTATGTAATATTTATACATGTTTTGAACTTTATAAATATTATTTTGCAAAACAATTAAACTATATATATAACATCATTATATAGAAAATAAAAATACTAAATCAAGCGAAATGATTTTAAATGATTTTCTAAGTTATTAGAAATTATTTCGGAAGTACATACTTGGTCACTTATTCTCAAACGTTGTTTCAACACTTATAAACTAAACAAAACAATTTGGTGGTGATATAACTTGATAATGTACATTGTGTATTTATTTTAAATACATCGTACTTATACGACCTATAATTAATTAGGTTGCATTTCGGCTATTTGTGACGCCATTCTTTGTTGATTTTTGCTACATTTGATACCTTCATTTGAGGTGAGTTTATAGCTTCACGTTTTACTCGTTTTACATATACTTTAACACTTTTTGGGGTGAGAATACATGCGCATTCACAAATTGTTACATACTTGTTTTCATAACTTACTTACAAACTCATTTACATGATTGATTACAAACTTGTTTACATACTCATTTACATATCTCGCGGTGGGATACATCACTTATTTTCACTTTTGGATGCAACAACTTTACTTTCATTCAAATGATTATAGATTAGCTTAAGTGGCATGAACTGTTAATTACGGTGGGTAAGCGCGAAGGTTATAAAATAGATCTATATGGGGTTG
This sequence comes from Tanacetum coccineum, assembly GCA_026074375.1. NCBI lineage: Eukaryota > Viridiplantae > Streptophyta > Magnoliopsida > Asterales > Asteraceae > Tanacetum > Tanacetum coccineum. The sequence goes on from BQNB010005952.1 coordinate 93,398, forward strand.
ACATCCCCGTTCGGGTGAGTAGTGCTCACTAGTTCGACGGATTGAACTAACGAACGTTATATCATGTCGAAAACATTGAACTACATACACATGAACACTTACAGTACCTAAAAAGATTGGCATACAATACAAGTCGGAGTCGCAGTGTCATGAACTTAGTGTAATCGTAATCACTCTTTTGGATATTGCATACTAGGCAATACACACTTTATGAAATCTTTCATCCAACATTTATACTTACATTTTTGTGACTATTATATCAGGTTAAAATGGTCATACACACTTTACAAATCTTTGATTTTCAACATTCATACTTATAATTTCGTGACTATTGTACGGGTTACAATGGTCATACACACGGTCGGGAGGAATGGGTGGCTAGTGGGTGCTAGGCCCCCCTCAATGAGCCCAATTGTGTAATGTTAACCAAGCCCAAAATGTATGTAATTAATGTTGTCAGCCTCCCTCAATTCACATTACACTCATATTTTTTGATGTTTAGTCAGCCTCTCCTCAAATTTTACATGTCTAGACATCTCGTGATAGGCCATTATGGGATTATTCATTATTGATTGAGCAATATTAGATCCTTTTATGCATTTTTTTAGTAAACGCTTCACTAAATTGAATGTTATGCTTTTCATTTGTTTTTGTTTTTCTTTTTAAAAGGGTTTTATTTGTTCTTCTTACTATTTTCTTTTATATAGTTTTGATGAACCTGAAAGTGAGAATACTTGTTTCATGTTTTCAACTTCTTTCAAGTGATTTGAGATTTCAAGTTATTTGATTCTAAACATTAGAGTAAATTACATGGTTCGTCCTTGTGGTTAGGGCGAAATCACTAGTTTCGTCCCTCGACTTTTATTTTTGCATTGTGAGTCCTTATTATGATGTTTCATAACACCATTCATCCTTATCATTCAAATCTGAGGGACGAGCGTAGTGATTTCACCCGAACCACAAGGACGAACCATGTTAGTGATAAGGACGAATGGTGTTATGAAACTTCATTATAATGACTCACAATGCAAAAATGAAAGTCGAGGGACGAAAGTAGTGATTTCGCCCAAACCACAAGGACGAACCATGTAATTTACTCTAAACATTAATAAAGACATTTATTTATGATTGAACCTGTTTATTATTGTTTAAATTTGGTGATAACTAAAATTAATATTCAAGTTGTTTATTTTCGGTTTCTTTAGAAAAGATGTCGAGTCAATGTTGTTAACGTTGGAAAAAGTTTTCGGCCCCTAATAACCCAAAATCCGGGCTCCGCCCCTGGTCATACATACTTTACAAATCTTTGATCCAACATTTATACTTACAAAAACCTATGAACTCACTAACTTTATGTTGCCACTTTTAAGCATGTATTTCTCAGGTGAATAGGATGCTTGACATAACTGATGTGCATTGGAGTCCAAATTTTACAAGATTGAATTTATGGATTTCTTCTTGCATACAAACTATCAAATCTCGTTGTATTATTTCCAGTCTTCCATTATGGTGCAAACCTAGGGAGAAATGTATATTTCAACTAAATCAACAAGATTACTTTTTAAATGACTCATTTAGATGTCGTTCTCTCATATCTTGTGCAATGGTATTATGAAGTAACGCTCCCGGACATACTTTCTGCTATGACCCAATTTGGAGGTATTACAACGGCGTTTTCGAAAGACGGAACCGTACTCTCGTTGAGGCTGCTCGAACGATGCTTTCGGCTTCTAAACTTCCTTTATTCTTTTGGGCTGAAGCTATAGCAGCCGCATGTTGCACTCATAATAAATCTCTCATCATTCCCAGACACGAACATAACATCATCAATGGCATAAAACCTTCCCTTAAACACCTTCACATCTTTGGTTGCACTTGTTACTTACCCTGAGATGGTGAAAACCTCGACAAGATGAAAGAAAAGGGGGATTCGTGCATTTTTATGGGATATTCTACAAAGTCAAAGGGATACAAAGTCTACAAAAAGAGAACCAGATTGATAGTTGAATCCATTCATATCAACTTTGATGAAATCAAGGAATTTTCAAAGGCGTTAGATTATGACAACTCTAGCCCCGCACCCCACAACTACAAAAGACTTCTGATCATAACCGTTCAGAACTCGGCATTCAAGACCATAGCAATGAACCTTTAAGTTCGAAGCTGGTTACAAATGTTACTCCTCCAGCAGACACAAATGCTCCGTCATTACAAGAGTTGGATTTTCTATTTAGTTCTTTGTTCGAGGAATACTTCCCTACAAGAAATCAAAGTGTGTCAAAGTCTTCCTCTATTTCTGATAATTCTAAACATCAAGACACACAACCTACAACAAATATCCAAACTACTACAGAACTAATCACTCCAACAACGAATTTCAATGCTGAGGATAACAACAATGATCAAGCAGCAGATGCACAAATTGGAAAACGAATTTTACAACATCTTAAGTACACCGATACGTAAAGAAGCTGAGTCATCTACTCGCTATGTTAATAATTCAAACATGCATACATTCTACCAACGTCATCAATCTAAACACCGATGGACCAAAGATCACCCGTTAGAACAAGTTCGTGGAAATTTATCCAAGCTAGTGCAAACCAGACGACAACTTGCAACAGATCCTGAAATGTATATGTTCATGCTCACCGTGAGTATTGCCGAACAAGGAGGCAATGGCTGATTCAGCATGGATCGAGGCAATGCAGGATGAGCTTCATCAATTTGACATACTACAAGTCTGGGAACTCATCGACAAACCATTTGAAAAGACAGTCATCAAGCTAAAGTGGTTATGGAAAAACAAAAAGGATGAAGATCAAACTGTCATTCGCAATAAGGCATGACTTGTAGCTAAGGGATATGCTTAGGAAGAATGTATTAAGTTCGAGGAATCTTTTGCTCCAGTCGCTCGCTTGGAAGCTGTTTGGATTTTTGTCGCCTATGTTGCACACAAATCTTTTCCAATCTACCAGATGGACGTGGAAACGGTTTTTCTTAATGATCCACTGAAGGAGGAGGTTTATGTTGCACAACCAGATGGGTTCGGTGATCCTGATCATCCAGAAAAAGTTTACCGTCTAAGGAAAACTCTATATGGATTTAAGCAAACTCCAAGAGCCTAGTATGATGAACTCTCAAATTTCCTGATGTCTAAAGGTTTTACTAAAGGTATAATTGACCCAACTCTGTTTACGATAAGATACGGGGAGGACATTTAAATTGTGCAAATTTACGTAGATGACATAATTTTTGGGTCTACAAAACCTAAATATTCTAAAAAAAATTAAAAACTAATGCATAGTAGATTTGAGATGTCCTTAATGGGGGAAATAAAATTCTTTTTAGGACTTCAAATCCACCAATCCCCACGGGGTGTCTTTATTAACCACGCCAAGTACGCTTTGGAAATACTTAAAAAGCATGGTATGGAAAAATGTGATAGACTTGGTACACCATTGGCTACTAAACCTAAACTGGATGCAGACTTGAGTGGTACACCCGTTGACCAAACAAAATAACGTATGATCGGGTCACTCTGTATCTGACATCTAGTAGACCAGGCATAGTGCAAGTAGTATGTAAATGTGCACGGTATCAAGCAAGACCAACAGAAAAGCACCTCAAAGAGGTTCAAAGAATCTTTAGATAGTTAAAGGGTACCATTAATATGGGACTCTGGTATCTAAAGGATTCTGGCTTTGAACTAACCGCATTTTCAGATGCTAATCATGCCGGATGCATTGATACTCGCAAAATCACTTTTGAAGGAATACAGTTCCTAGGTGATAAGTTAGTTGATCGTGCCGGATTCACACCGTAAATATATATAATATATAACAAAATATAAAATATATAAAGAAGTGTAAAAACCGACAATCAATGATACCGAGAAGTAGTATAGAGCTTTCCCGGGTCTGGCTTAAGTCTGTTTTTGGTTATTTTAGCTCGTTTTTAAAGGTAAGAGGTATGTGTAATTAAGCACATACCATTAGTCAGCTGGATGTCAAAGAAGTAGGACTGCACTGCCATGTCATCAGCCGAATCAGAGTACGTGGCGTTATCTGCAAGTTGTGCTCAAGTAATATGGATGCGGACACAACTTAAGGATTATGGCTTTGATTACAACAAAATACCGTTGTACTGCGACTCTCAGTCAGCTATAGCAATTTCATGCAACCCCATGCAGCACTCCGGTACTTAGCACATCCATACTCGATACAACTTTATCAAGGAAGGGGTTAAACGTGGTATAATTGAATTGTACTTTGTCAGAACTGAATACGAATTAGCTGACATGTTTACTAAAGCCTTACCCGAAGATAGGTTTCAGTATCTCGTTAGACAAATTGGTATGAGATGTTTGACTCCAACAGAACTGGAGGTTCTGGCAAATGACACTGCTTGATATTTCATCAAACATCGACTTGTAACTATTTTTGAAAAAGAAAATACAAAATTATAAAACCTATAAAACCAAATACAAAAATATAAAATTTCAAAAAGAAAATACAAAATCAGAAAATAAAAAAATACCGAAAAGAATCTTCTCGACATGTCTCTTGGAATCGATAACATTTACGTACCTAAAAATGTCTATTAGTATTCACACGGGTGTGTAAATGAAGTTCTAGCAAGAGTTCAAAAGTTTCAAAACATGTCATTTCTAATTTTCTTGATGGCTTATGTACAAATCAGTACATAACCCGGACTTCAAATAAAGGAAAGTTTATCTATAAAGATAACTTATCCTACCAACAAGAAAAATCAATTTTTCTCGGTCTTGAGTTGTTCTTACAAGACATTCAAAGTTTTAAGCTCAATAAAAGGATAGTGTACGCATAAGTGCACTTGCCCTTAGAGTTAGAAGAGAAGTATTCTAAAATGTGTTTTTTAAATAGTTGAACACAATTTTTCAAGAATTTCTCAATGACAATTCAAAATCTTTCAAAATTGTGTGTTCAACACTCCATCCCTCACAAAGCTTTTAAAGATGATAATATTACAATTGGTTTTATTTTTGAGGGGGAGTTTTTCGAAAAACAAAGTTTTAATGATTTTGAATACATCATCTCACGACAATTCTTATGTATTCAAAACATTATCAAAAGTCTCTTAATAACAAATCGGTAATAATGACATAACTTACTGTATAATGGTTGTTATAAGATGATCCAGTGTCTGAGCATAATGTTTCAAGAATTCTTCAATGACATTTCATAATCGTTCAAAATTATGTGCTCAACACTGCCTCACCCTCAAATTTATATTCTTTTTACAACTTGATATCATTTTTTTAGTGTCAAGCATATGTAAAATTAAGGGGGAGCAAGAAGAAAAAGTTCCACATAATTCATACTTATAACTTTTTCTCCCCATGGAATTTTCATAAAAAAATTTAATCACTTGGTATTTCAATGACTAAGTGACTTAGTATTTAAAATAAAGGGAGAAATGTAATTAAAATGTGATCAAGAAAAAGAAATGCCTAAAGTTGTATGGAAAAACAAATAATAAGTGATCTAGAGACTCAAAGTGCTTTCTACTTTTACCCACATACGCAAAACACTTTCGATTATCGATGCACGTGTGAAGGGGGAGTTTTTCAAAAGATGAAACTTTCAAAGTGTCAAACGATTTTGATAATACTATCAAACACTTTGATTGATTTTCAATGGTTTTATGGTTACGATCAAATACCCAACAACCCATTAACTTACGACGATTCTGAAGTCATAAGGTGGTTAGGTTAGGTATTAGTCATATGATCCAACCAAAACCAAAGGGATCTACCTAAGGACACTCTATAGTTAGAAATAACAGTCCTTAGGTATGACTGGAGACGAATGAGAAACAGAAATAATGCCGACTAAGGTTGAGCTAACACTGGAACAATCATAACAAGGTGTTAGTAATGGCGTCATGGTAACCATTGAAGGGGTTAAAGAACGAAAAAGAAATGTATGGATAAAGGGTGAAAAGAAAGAAGCCCTCCACACACATTTAGGCAGAAACCGGGTCAATACATATACTATCGGTTTTCACAAAGATGAATTCTAGTATTGAAGACAAGACATCATGGACCCAGTGATGCAATGCACAACCATTCCCAACCATTTAAGTTTCTCTTAAAACATACTTGTCTTATTTGTCATGGAGATCAACACGACTTCTATTGACTTTCTCACTCCGAGTTAGTTGATATTGAATAGATGGCAGTCTGCTCCAGCCTCCGATTACTAAAATCAAAACGCACTAATAGAGTCTAGAGCCAAGAGATCAATAAATAAATCTCATTAGGATACTTTTCATGACA